>CABFOW010002449.1:10530-71329 GCA_902141385.1 Timema californicum | reverse complement strand
CTGAGGACGGGGAGATCGAGGTTCGAATCTCGGTCGGGTGAACCGGGGGTGGTTTTTCCTAAATGGTTTTACACTCTCCCTCCACGCAAATGCGGGCTCACTTCCTCTAATTCAGCCTTCCCAATTCCTAATCCATTATCGTAATTAGTACTTAAAGCGTATAACCCGAACGGGTAGTAGGACGTGGTGCTAAATATTATTTTAGTTCTAAGTGCCCTAAGCAAAAAGTAATTCACCCATTATTCATTAAATTAATATCCTCATTTAAACATGCTCTCTTTATTAATGTGCACGTCTTCATAAAATTAATTTATGAATTTAAAAGATTCCTGAACCAAAAATAAATTTGATTTAACCGAATACAAATCTATATTTTTATTTTTATTTATCTCCATAGAAAATTACAATCAAGTTCACACCAATTAGTGGAAGTGATAAATATATACATACATACATACATATATATATTTATTTATTTTCAAAAACTAAAATATTAACAATGATTAAAGAGTATTTTAAAGTTGATGCAAAGATTTGTAGAGAGAGAATAAGGAATAAAATGAAGTGGTTAAATTATATGAATGTCATGGGTAAACGTGGACATAAAATGATTTTGCACTGCGGGTCCGACCTCGACGTATCTACAGCCGCGGTCCACGAAGCACGGACTGCAGACCGCGACTGACTCCCTTAGTGTCGGCTGGCTAGCTTAATTAAAGACTGCCGCATCCCTTAGTATGATGAATTAGTTTGTGGCCTCGTGGTCTCACTCACAAATTATTTCCGACCCCAAGAAAACAAAAACAAAAAAAAAAGCAAAATGTGAGGAGGAAATCTGTGGCTTAAAGAAAAAAAAGTTTTTATTTTCACCGTGTGTCTTGGTAGCATAAGCTGTATAACACCAGGTAAGTTGAAAAAAAAAATTGGATCTTTTTTTATAGCTAATTTATTTTTAAGACTTTAAAATTAAATTTAAATAGGTATTGAGAAAGTCGTACTGGGAATGTAAAATTTAATATTTTGCCTGAGAGATAATTATTGATGACGAAAAGTAATGCATAAATAGCTAGTTCAATATTCTTCCACAAACTTAGTCCGTTCTTGCACCAAGACTTCGTGGCACAGAAGAGAGATGGGAGATGTATCAAGAACCATAAGAGCAACAAAGTTAAAACATAAAAAGTGGGAGGTACCAAAGAGAGATGAGGTGAAAACAAGAAAAACACAGTTGAGGTGAAAAAGATAGAGTCCATGTCCTTCATTAAAGGAAGAGGAGGGGGCACAGTAGAGGGGGGGTGGGCAAGAGAAGGTAGAGATAGATCTTTTGCCAAGCGAAGAGCCGAACGAGTGAGAGCCGATGAGAGGGAAATACTCTTCGGCAACGTTCCTCTGCAAGAGAGAAAACCACGGAGTAGATAGATAGCGCGCGGCGCTCTCTAATTTGAGTTATTTTCTTCAGGGGGATAATAGTAGTGTTTGTGGATTGCCCCAAACCGCGCCTTCCTTTCACGCGTGGTATCTCTTGGACGGACTGTGCACCACCGCGAATCGACGTAACTTACTTCACTGACAGGAGAATCCCTTTAACTCTCCCCCCCCCCTCTCTCCCCCTTTCCTCTTACAGGTTACACGTAGCTAGAGACTTCGACTCTTGGAGTGGAAATTGAGCCTTCCTCCCCCTCTAGTATTCCTCGATACATTGCTACAGTCCAATTTAAATAAAAAAGTCCTCTTCTCACATCTATAAAAAGTTCATATATCTGCTTTCACATATTCATTCATCACGACATGTAATCTGCAGCTGTCACCAATATTTTATTTTTTTTCAAACACAAATAAAATATAATTTTGTTTACTAGTAATTTTATGAACAGTACATCTCACACTTATTCAAAAGCAGTTTAAGGACGGATGGAAAGAGACACGAGAAAAGGCAATTTTTTTTTTTTGCAATTTTTATGAGTTTAAAGTTAAATTTGCTTCATATGGCGATATCAACAGTCCCCGAATATCCAACATGAGTATAGCATAATTAGATGAGAAAATGTTGAAGTGAAAAGAAGAGGTTGTCATTACATTCCAGAACACCCTTGAAAGATATTCAAGAAATTTTGAGGTCATCATGTGGATAAAATTAAATTATAATTTTGTACTGGGGCAATATTTTATTTATTTTGGCAAAAAAAAAAAATGTGTTGCCATAATAACTGCAAAAACACCGGCTTTTTCTCGCATTCTCTCCCATACCACCTTAAGTACACCATTTTAAGAACTATGTCATGTTATTATCGTTACTAGTATTAAGATCTATCTTTGGATTTCAAGGTTGAAAAATTTCCTATAATAATTTTTCCTTAGATTTGAAGTTGATATTTTCTTCTTAGTGTAACACAAAACAAATGATTACTACATTCAATATAATATTATATTAATAAATAATAACCATTGATCACGTGGCTTAAGACGTGTCTCAAAATGTATACCAATATTTAAAAAAAATCCGTACCTAGCCTACTCGGTCTAATACTGCACTTAGAATTTTAAACACAAATCACCTGAGACGAGCTATTAAACGATAGAAAATATTTTGAGCTGCCGCCATAACTAAATTGATGACCTGATTAAAAACCTATGGACATACATCTTTTGGCCTAGGTTCAATGAATTTCCCTGAAAAATTTCGTTAAAAATAATAATATTAAGCACCGAGTCTTACTACCCGTTCGGGTTATACGCTTTAAATACTAATTACGTTAATGGATTAGGAATTGGGAAGGTTGAATTAGAGGAAACGAACCCGCATTTGCGTGGAGGGAGAGTGGGAAACCATTTAGGAAACCCCCCCCAGTTCATCTGACCAAGATTTTAACCTCGATCTCCCCGTCCTCAGCAGTCGAGCTCAACATGACTAGCGCGTTAGCCAACTACGCCACCGAGGCGGGTAATTTCTTTAAATTTTTTACAGTTATCGAATAACAAATATCAAGACATTTAGACAGACATATAAAATGACAAATTGTCAAGTTAAAACAGAACCTCGCGTTGCTCGTTCAGTTGATTTTAGCTGCAAATAATGTTTATATTCCAAAATTCCCTTTTATTAAAGCTGGACTGTGTAGATGACGTAGAACTGGGGACTTCAGCGCTGGGCGAGAACACGAACCAAAGAGAAACCTTTACAGTAATACGTGCCCGGTGCCTCAGCACCGTGACTGATACCGGTGGACATTCCTTCTACATCCGTGGCGGGAACCATTTGCCGTACGAAATTGAGTAACTCCTGGAGTATTTCCATATCGTGAGGGATACTCAAATGGAGTAAAAGTTAAAATGATGATGAAAAAAAAAATGTTTGGCTACTCTCTAAATGGAATATTAGCAATCTTAATATAGGCCTATATCAGAAGACCCATTTCGCTGGCCGCGTGGTCTAACGCGCTACTCTCGCAGTAGACTAGACTGCCGATGATGGAGAGATCAAGGTTCAATTATTTGTCGGGTGTAAGCCCTACTAAGGATGGTTTTTCCAAAATAGTTTTCCACTCTCCCACCACGTAAATGCAGTTATAATTCTCATAAATGAAGTCTATATAATCCCTAAAACTATTAGCGTAATTAATGAATAAGCGTATAATTCTAACGGGTAGTAGGACGTGGTACTAAAATAAATATATATTAGTTTACATATATACTGTATACATATACACATAAATATCTGTACATATACATATATACGTATATATATATATATATATATATATATTAAAAATCATTTAAAGTTAATGCTAGAGCTAATGGGAAATTTTAGCTTAGCGACAACGTATTCGGCTGAGGCTGGGATGTTTAAATATTATTCGTGAAGTCGGCATTTGGTTTGAATTCCGGCCGAGTACATTGGGGGGTGGGCTTCCAAATGGGGAACTCATTGTAGTTCCTCATTATATTTCTAAGTAAATTGTGGTGTTTTCCCCTTATATTCACTTTCATGATCTTTTGCCCTTAAATAAATGTAAATTGTGGGTATCCAATAGGCCATTATAACGCTTATCAGTTATCACTAAAGAAACCTGAAAGTTAAGCTAATATTACACTGTTGTCCAACAGTAATGCATAATATATGTTATAAGACCAAGCTTTAAATTTAAAAGAGAATGAATACATAAAACAATAAAAGTAGAACTATTTAAGTAAATAAAGCTATAATGTGCAATAAATCATAATCATCAATTAATATGTTAAACATAAGGTAGACCTGTATTAATAGCTTAAGCTATAGCATAGCGTTAGAAAGGTTAATTTAGTAGAAATGTAGCAATATTAACGAGGAAGAAAGATTAATAAAGTCACGGTGATTAATATCATTTAAAAAACAGCTCTTATTTCACCAGGAATTCGAATCCCAATTTGTCCTTTCAGCGTTTGCATATTGAACTAAGGGTCCCATATTCTGTTTACCTTTCGCTACGATAAATTAACGGCTGGAAGACTGGATGCTGTGTCTGCTTTAGGGAAAAGTTAATTTGTAAATGATGTACTGATATAATCAGCAAGACAAAACCATGTCTGTTAATTACCGCAAATATATCTAAATTAAAAAGTAATAGTAAATATATGTTCTAGGTTTAATTAATATATTACGCTAGTATTTTTTATTATTTCAAAATTGGCTCTATAAATTTAAAGTGATAGAATTATTTAAATATAAATATTTTAAAAAATTATTAAGAAATAACTTAACAATCATCGATACCACTTATTATGATAAATGCATCAGCCCTAAGCTGAGGTAGTTTGAATGCACTCATTTTCACTCTGGATATGTTCGTAAAAATAAACAATTTAAAAAAGAGAAGGCAAAAGAAAAAAAGAACTCGTACTCTTGGTTAAGAATTCCAAGCACCAAAGGCAGCAGTTTGAGAACATTTTTCAATTTAATGCACCAGAGATTTACGCGGTACTTAAATTAATAGTGTAAAACGTTTACTACATAATAACACTGATTTTCCCGCCATTTTAGTTTACAATTCTCATTTTATGCTTATAACACGCGCACCGGACTCATTTACATGAGTAAATGCACGGTGGATTGAAAGGCGTTCTCCCATAGGAGATACCTCTGACCTCACGTCAGTTGTTACAAACATATCATCTACGTTAACAGTAAAACTGGAACCGAGCTCGAAGTAGGATTACCCCGCTTCGGTGGTTTCAATGGTCTAAGGCGTCACTCTCGCAATAGTCTGGAGTGCTGGTGACTGGGAGATAATCCTTCGAATACTGATCAGGTGTATTCCTACCGAGGATGGTCTTTCATTAAATGGTTCTCCACATTTTTCTAAGAAAATGCGGGTACACTTACTCTAAATTTAGCCTTTCTCATAACATTTTTTTAGAACCATGTATTGCCATCCATATGGGTTTTACGCTTATGTATGATTATTACTCTGATGGTTTTAGAGATTAGGAAGGTTATATATCAGAGGAAGTGTACCAGTATTTGCATGACTTAGAGTAAGTGTACCCATATTTCTTTGGAGGTAGAGTATGAAACCATTTATGAATAAAACTACCCTCAGTATAAATATTCTGGATTCGAACCCCAATCTCCCAGACATCGGAAATCCATTCTATCAATAGATTGAGACCTTATACGATGCGACCCCAGAAGCGGGGTGTATCTATAATTTAGAACGGTATGGTTATCGTCGCTGACCGCGCATCCTAACACCTCGCTCAAAAGCCAAAGAAGGTCACATCCTAAACTTAACGATAGCGAAGACAACGGAGGAACATCATTTGTCTGGTTCGAACCGGAAGAGGTATCGGCGGGAGGTCATCTAGCAGTCACTTCTAGAACAAGAAGAGCTTCCTGTGTTAAGTGGATCCTTGTCTTGTTTGTTTTTAAGGGTGAAGAAGGAGAAAGGGGGGTGGGGAGGGGTAGACGTAGAGAGAGCGTGAAACAATAAACACATCTACTCACATAAAACATGGGAGCTAAATGAAGGAACAAGTTCGGATAAAAAGTCTCCCAGTGGGGGAGCTAAGATACATCCGACTAATGGAAAATGTCCGATACGCGCCAACAGTTACGAAGATGGATGGCTGACCGACGCACTGAGCTACCGAGTAAGTTAGCTTAATATGTTCATTTAATCTCACTGCATATTACTACCCGTTTGGGATAGATCGATGTCCACTCTAATGGTGTTTGGATTAGGAAGGATTAGGGAAAATGTATCCACGTTAGCATGAAGAGTTGAAGACCATTTTAGAAGAAGAAAAAATCCTTCGATACAACCAGCTTGGATCATAAATCTAGTCCTACAGTTTCAACCAGTGGTATGCGTTTGTTGTCTAATGGTACGCGTGAGTGGGAGAAAATGAGTAGAAGGGGTAAGATCTTAAAACATGTCATGAAACCCAATCTTTAGTTTGCGAATGGATAGGCTGAAAAAAGGAACGGTTACTTATTTCCATTTTTTCAAGGTTTCGTTTAAGAAAATGAGCTCTAACTTCATCCTGGTGGCTTCGGGGACATAAAAAAAACTACCACCAAGACTTGTTTCAAGACTTTACTGCTTACTTCTTGGAAAATATCGACTCTCACAACTGGATCAGAGATCCATCTTCTTATATAAATGCTTTACCAGCAGTGTTTACAAATGGAGAAAAATAACAATTCATTGAACTCTCATGTGATACTGAACTGAAAAACATATTTTCGAACCTTCCTCTTTCTGGTTTTTTGATAACAGTATAATGTGACTACCCCAAGCTCGCTGATAGGGCCATAAAGTTATTGGTGCCCTTTTCGGCAACATATTTAAGTGATCAAGAATGTTTTGCTCTTGTTCTCGTCAAAGAAAAAATAACCGAACAAACTGGATGTGAACATTGACCTGATGCTAAAACCAAGCAAAACTCGGCCTGATATCAAGAAACTGGTTTCGATGATGCAAGCTAAAGTATCTCATTAATATTTTTTTTTTAATTTTCATTCTATTCACACTATTAAAAATAATATGCATAGTTTACTTAGTCACTAGGCATAAATACATTATTTTTCACAATACAATTCAGTCCTTAAAAACTATTTACTCCGTATAGCCTTTGACATTTTAGGTATTGGTGGTAGGCCTCTTCAAATAATTACAAGCTGACCTCGGTGGTCTTGGGGTAAGGTGCTCACCTCATGTTTGTGAGTTCAAACCCAGCTGGGGTTGACGGATTATTTTTGAGCGATACAAATTGGTAGCACAAATTCCTTCGGAGGGGAAGTAAAGCCGTCAGTCCCATATCGATTGTGGACATTTAAAAGAACCCTGCGAGGCATATGAAAATACCTCTCCCGGAAAATTGGTAGGTCCTTTGGTTCAGAAAGTGTACATTGAATATCTCCAATAAGTAAAGTAATAAGTAAATAGATAATTATAACCTTCCAATGTTACATTAGGTGTAAAAGGTTGAAAAACACTGAGCTAGTCTATAGCGATATTGATGCTTTTGACAGCATCGTTGATAGGATAGGCCAATTTAAGAAAAACTCCATGTGCTGTGCATATATCGAGACTTTTTTTTTGCGTATGACACAAGGGTTTATCGACTAGTACTGCCAGTGTTAGAATGTAACTGTCTTCTGAGGTTGGGACACCATGTAGGTACTGTTACCTCATCCCAATAATATGGTATGATGATAATGGTTATGATTATGTGGTGCCAGTGGAGGTTTGAAACCTAACTTAAACCTAATTAGTCAGATCATGCTGATTATAGGAGCGATTTATCTTATGGAAAATGCTTGGATACCAACAGGAATAGAACTCTGGACTAAGAGAGCAGCTATTGTGACTAGCAACTTATGTTAAGAAAGAATTGCCGATTAAGGCGTTCTAGGTTTTGAAAATGATAGAAAACCAATTGATATTTATTTTCATTTGCACCCAAACTTTTTTTTTAAATATTCTTTTAAATACTTGAGAATTTTTGTAAGGAAAAGTAATATATATACATTTAAAACTTAAAGAGATTTCTATCGACAATAATTCCCTTGGCTCTACAAACCAATTTCCATAAAAATAAAAATGAAAGCTTACACGTCAAGAATTTACATAAAAGTTTCAGATTCCAAAATATTTAAGGGGAATCTACTATTTCATTTAATATCTTATTTGGACAGCAGTTTATTGAGTTCTATCATCATCATTAAAAAAATAGAAGAATTTTCTTTAGGGATTTATAATATCAAAGTTTACAAATGTTCAATAGTGAATCAATAATATATATATATTTTATGTTAATCAGAGTGTGTATGACGCTATTACGACAGGATTAGCGATGTCATAAAAACAAGTAATGGAGTACTCTAAAAAAGATTGTATTTAAAGCGCCAGTATATTCATCACCGACTAACGTAAATTATATATATGTATATATATATATATATATAAATAATAATCATCGAAGCAAATGCTTTAACTAAATTAAAAAAATTGTTTGGCTGTACCCAAAAGATTGCTGTCAAAAAAGAAATAGTGGTTTTATGAATTTGAAACTTTTACTTTAAATATTTCTAAAATTTGAAATTATATATATATATATAACTAGAAAAATCTATTATGTGGAACTTTGAGAATCTTTGTCGAAACTCGAAAGTAATCACTAGTGTTTTAAATTTTTGGATAGTTCTACGTATTTCATCATACTGATAAAATTTGAAAAATAAAATAAAAATGCTTTCATCACGAAGATTTGAAAGTAATAGATCAGAAAATAAAATATTTTGGTTAAGATAAAGGTATGTTTAAATTTTCATAGAAAGGGTACTTTATTAATTTTGGCCGAAAAAAATATATTTTCTGTTTATAATCTCATACTATATTGTTATTTGAATTTTATAGGTATTCATAATATCTAGAAAAAGTGACAGCTGTATATCACACGACATGACGTTTGAATATTAAAAAAAAGATTTAAGAACTTTTATAGTTGTCCTATGATAATTGGCCTGTACTAGCAGTTTTATGCACGGCTTCTAGTCTCACCGTGATTGAGTGTGAAATTCAACAGTGTAAGATTATTCTTAAATACTCATATGAAACTTATATTAATCCATAATCCGTTAATGGATTTTTTAAACCTTTTTATGACAGTTGAAAAGCTATTATAAATTAGTTCCGTAATCATCCACCAGATAAATGTGCTAAGTCATGTTAACGAGTGAAGTAAACATACTTTAAATGTCAACATAGCAACAGATATCTGCGAAGTGAAAGAATACAAAACTGGTTGCAGTGGATGTACCATTATCTGGCTTTTTATTTTTGTTACTACGCTAAAAAAAAGATGGTTATTAATGGTTAGTCAGACTACTAATATGGATTAAATAGCTTAGCTATTATATTTGTTAGTTACGGTTTATAGCCACATCGAAATATCATATTATTTAAATTGAAAAAATAGCACCTAAACACGGGAATTTAACCTTGGACTTTTGGCGTACGAAGCCAAATGTCCAGGGTTCAATTCCCGTGTCAATGTGTAATTTTTTGATGTTAATAACAGACTACTAAGGAATGTAAGGATGGGTGTAAAGAAAATACAGCCGTATTCTCTGAGAGATAATAAAAATGCCAGATTGATAAAACAGATATTTAGAACAACCCTCAATTCACCTTACAGGAGTGATGTTATCTGCTGTACTTCTCTATCTATCCTTAAAAGAGTGACGTTATCTGCTGTACTTCTCTATCTATCCTTACAAGAGTGACGTTATCTGCTGTACTTCTCTATCTATCCTTACAAGAGTGACGTTATCTGCTGTACTTCTCTATCTACCCTTAAAAGAGTGACGTTATCTGCTGTACTTCTCTATCTATCCTTACAAGAGTGACGCTATCTGCTGTACTTCTCTATCTATCCTTACAAGAGTGACGTTATCTGCTGTACTTCTCTATCTACTCTTACAGGAGTGACGTTATTTGCTGTACTTCTCTATCTACCCTTACAAGAGTGACGTTATCTGCTGTACTTCTCTATCTAACCTTACAAGAGTGACGTTATCTGCTGTACTTCTTTATCTACCCTTAAAAGAGTGACGTTTTCTGCTGTACTTCTCTATCTATCCTTACAAGAGTGACGTTATCTGCTGTACTTCTCTATCTACTCTTACAGGAGTGACGATATTTGCTGTACTTCTCTATCCTTACAAGAGTGACGTTATCTGCTGTACTTCTCTATCTACCCCAGGAGTGACGTTATTTGCTGTACTTCTCTATCTACCCTTACAGGAGTGACGTTTTCTGCTGTATTTCTCTATCTACCCTTACAACAGAGTCGTTCTCATCTATGCCCAGACTAGTTGACAATTTGAGGGTTGAACACGCATTATCCTTCACATCGCAAGGACATGTCAATAACTATCACCTTAATCTCCTAAAACTAGCAAACTAATTTACAACATAGCTATTGAAAGCCGGAAGGCGCTTCCTGCTCGCTCAGCAAACCGTCCCCTCACCCCTCTAGGACCTGTTTGAGTCAATTGAGCTCCACAATATTTATACACCGTTGCAGCGGTCTCATTACGTTGTGTCACGGAAACTACGGCGGAAATGTCGGATTAACGCTTAGGAAAGCTAGCTATATACATCTTATTTTTGTTTTGTACCCCTTTTTTTTTTTGCTTAATTGGATGACCCTTATTTTCACGACGACACACATACCGTTGATAGTAGTTCATTCTAGGTCCTCATGAACAAGTGTTCATGGAAGCCGCCCGAAGGTCTAGGAGACGTTCGCTCCCTGGAATTTTTCTTTCGATTTATTCGCGTCTTATTACCCGTTCGGAATAACTTCATACCTACACTAATAGCGGTAAGAATGAGTATGGTAGTAATTTAAATTGTATTTACGCGAGGCTAGTTTCACACCAAAACATTCCATTCCGATAAATCTAGTCGCGTCAGACGCTTCTATTATTGGTTAATCCTAACCTGAGCCCTTAAGTAAACAAACATGGCCATATCACCACAAGAAGGACCTACACGATTGTTGGAAAACCAGTGTTATATTTTAAATAGGCATGCACCATGAATAGTCAGTACTTTTTTAATGCCTTTAAATTTCCTGTCTTATGTCTAGCAAAACTCAGGCCAGACTCAGCAAACACCATAAATAGACGAGAAGCACTCAACACTCACAACAACCGTCACTTAAGCCCACCACACACGGTGCAGCTTCGTTGCTAGATTGCTTGCTAGATTGCTGTGCGTGCAGCGCTACTGGGTGTCAAGCAGATAGCGCTACTGCTCTGGCTTCAGACGAGGCTTGCCGTCGCTAGTTTACGAGAGAGCCGCGAGAGAACGCTAGCTCTGTTGTCAACAAACATGGACGGTGATGATTACTTCTTGGACTACAATACTTTGCGGGTGATTGGTATTCGTCAAAGACAATTAGTGATGGCGATATTTCCAATAATTGATGCACAGAAGAGCCACGGAAAATGTAGGAGACCACATGGAATTACGTAACCACCTCTACCACTGACTGCACGTAAACAGTAAATATCGTCATGCCTGGCCTCGTGACTGAAAGTTGCACTCTGATTGGCTCTACTCCTGAGCCAGCAATCGAGATATCAGTGACGTCATTTTCCAGCAGCGATCTAGCAACGAATTCTGCACCTAGTGTGGCGGGTGATCAGAGCTGTACTCTGGGGTCTCTCAACCCTGAGTAGGGGGTTTGTTAGTGTTCGAATGGCGCTTGCAAAGCTTAACGTACAATTTCTAAATAAAATGAAGGTATAATTTTAGATATAATCATTTTCAAATATTATTTTAAAACAAGTTTAATACAAAACATAATAGGGACTATTTAGTGACAGGATACCATTGAAGTCTGTTCAGTAGCAAACCAGAGCATAGACTTCCACGTGACTTAATTTACATCAGCTCTCAGCTTAGGCTTAATCAAAAATAGATTCAGATGGTTAGTTCAACATTGTTTTAAATTAAACGAGAGAGCACCGAATGTTTGCGTACTGAATACTTCACGCCAAAACCGATCAAGTCAAGACTGGTCTCGACTCAACCGGTTGCATTTCTGTCAATATTTGTACATCTTGTATTTATTTCGCCACAGTTCCCGTTTAGTTTGTGTTGAGGTTTTCATAAGTTTTTAATAATTGATGTTGAAAAGCTTATTATTTTTGTTAGGGATAATAATGAAATATAGAGAGTGGGGTTAAAACAGTTATACGATTGGTAACATGAAAATTAACACTTTGAAAAGAAAATATTCACTAAAAAGCAAATTACGTACCACACTTTTTCACTTTTTGAAGATAATGTCACTCAGGTGAGCTCCATCGGACGTGAGGTAAACCACAGCACGTTGTCCATCACTTTCCTCAGAATTGATAGTCTAGCTGTTTCCGACCCACCCTATATCATTGATAGTAAGTGAGTAAAATCAGGAAACAGCTGGTTTGAAAGAACCGAACGTGTGTCTCTTTAAAGAATGGACCAATACTTTTATTCTACATCAACATCCATCTTGTGCAAAGCCAGTTTACTGAATAAAATAATAGTTCTATCTATTTGTCCCAGCCTAGTCGAGTCAATGAATGATTCGATGTGAAATCCCTTGACTGGTATGATTGGGCTGGATCGAACTTGACTCTTTTGTACTGGGTTGATGTGAAATTAGCCTAAGAGTGAAGAGTGGGAAACCTTTCAGCTGTTAAAAAAAACGCCTTGGAACACCTAATAAGGATTTGAACATTTACCTCCCCAACATCGAAAAATCAGGCGAGATTAGACTGACGCCTCATCCCCATGTGCCCACCTTTGAGGGTCAAACGCCGTTTATAATGTATGAGTATACTGTATATGACTTAGGCCTTAAATATATTAATATTTCAGGTGCGTTTTATTGTAGAAACTCAACAAAGTTCATCAAAATTAATAAAACTGTCCCTACACACACAAACATATCGTTTTAAGATTAAAATTAAAATGTAAATGATCCAAACTATACACAGATTTTAAACACACAGTTTATTAAGAGCTGATATCAATCCAGATTAATTTAAGATAACACTCGGAAAACGTATCGATATAGAGTGTTCTGCATTTGTGAAGCTGACAACAGTGAAATTGATATCCGGTAAGTAGTTTTTCATTTTAAAATAATTATATGTTCAATTTTTTTTAAATATGGATTTAAAAATAACTGAACAAATAATTATTTTAATTAATTTAAGTAATTTTAAATTATTCAATTTATACGTTTTTCTAGAGTAGAATGCTGAGAGCCACACCACGATGAGACATCTGGTTCGAGACTTATTACGTAGCAAGAAAGCCAGTTTCATAGTCAGACTAAATACACTTCAAGTACGGCACTATACTAAACACAAGGCACCTACCCAGACCAGAATAGAATTGGCCAGTTTCATAGTCATACTTAATACACCTCAACACCTCTGACAAGACATCTTGTGAATGTGAGGAATGCCAGGCCTCCACCGTGGTTCGGATTCCACGTTAAACTGTAGGTCCTCCATTTCATCTCACAATCACCCTACCATTACACATTAGCGTAAGTGCGTATAGCCCGAACGGGTAGTAAGACGCGGTGATAATAACAATAATAATACACCTCAAGTACGGAACTATACTAAACACAAGGCACCTACCTAGACCAGAATAGAAGGGGCCAGTTTCATAGACTTAATACACCTCAAGTTTGACACTATACTAAACACAAGACACCTACCAAGACCAGAATGGAATGGGCAGGTTTTGCATAGGAGAAGAGCCCAATCCATTCGAGCTTAGGTAGGTGTCGGCTTGTATTAGTATAGTGCCGCATTTGAGGTGTACTAAGACTGACTACGGAATTTACCCTAAGTCACCTGTTATTCATGTAGTGGAATTAAGTTGGGAATGTAGAATACGAGGGAAAAATATGTGTTTTTGCAGATATTAAATCAAAACATTATTTTGCTAAAAATAAATCAAATGATTATCCAGCAGAAACATAGTTAAATTTTCCTTATATTGTGTTACTTGAATATCTGTCCAGGAATTTAAAGAAAACTTTTTCTCTTCATATAAAAGGTTTATCATTTAATGCTACTATGCTCAAAACACATATTAATCAACTTTTGAAGTCACCATGTGAAGAAAATTAAACTCTACATTTCTACTGGAGCAATATAATGTTTTGATATAAAATCTGAAAATACACTAACCTTTTCTCGCGTCTCCTCTCCTTCCACCTTAAAAGTAATGTGTTAATTTAATTGGTTAAACATTTTTGTATTTGCTTCTAACCACTTAAGTATTCAATTACTTGATATTAGTCTGGTTCATCTGTTCTAGAGATGCATATATTAGCTCAGTTAGTAGCGTGTCTGCTTTCTGAGACAAGGTTTCCTGATTCGATAGCAAGCAAAGTCGAAAAAAAAAGGTTAATTGATTAAATTGGGGTTTCCCCTTTCAATGACCAAATAATGGCATAGAAACAAGGTGTGTCTGTTTTAGATTTAAGTTAGTCTATAGGAAACATGCTTATATGATCAATCGGATTATAAAGTGCACGTTAAATACCACAAATTAATCTTGTCTAGTTTTACTGCTATCACAAAATCTGGGTTTGAATTTCATCCAGATGTAGTGAGGGTGGGTTTTTTCTAAACGCAAATTATGGTACACTTCTTATACATTTTACCTTCAACTCTATCACATTAGTGTAAATATGTGGCTACCCTGGAAAAGTCTTAGGACGAGGAGCGCAAAAATTAAAAGTTGATAGCATCATGAATTGATGGCGTGCTTGACCTTTTGGATTGTACTATACACCAGTATCGTACACATGCTTCTTACAGGTGCTTTAAATGCAATATCTCGACAGCTATTCATCATTGATACAATGCCAAACATGGCTGCTTGCACACGACCAAATAAAAATTTTATTAATTAATTATGTTATGATAATATTTATTAAAAAACGGAAAACATACATCATATAATTTGACTGTAATTATATAAAATGTTGTATCCGGCTTAAAATGAAGGTCAGGTTTTTCTCTAAGCTCGTACCATATGCACGAAATAGATTTTTTTAAAGATACATTTTAAAAACGTTAGGATACTTAATACCAATTAAAGAAGTTAGCTACTATAAATCTTTATGTTTAAAAAATGTGCTTGTTTCCCTGGATATGTTTATAATTATATTACTAACAAATTCACATGGGTAATTGTTTGTATTAGTTGTTTTAAAGTAATTACTTTGTTCAATTAATAAATAGAAATTGAAGGTTAATTTAATACAAATATTTTATTTGAAAATATATTTTTATAAAATGAATAGCTTCTTAACTATAAGTGAATATAACTTATATACTTTTAAGTCCAGTTATTTGAAAATGAATTTGTTTCTTATGCAGACAAAGATATTTATCTGTTCTTAATATTTATCTAACAGTGTTCCTAGTTCCTAATACCATAGATTAAGTAACAGTGTATATTATTTCATTCATAATCTTTGGTGTGGTTTTCTACAACATTGTATAGACCTATTATTTCGTTTCACAAATCTTATGGGTTTTTAATAAATGTATATTTTAAGAGAAATTCTGTGCGGTGCACCATAACATTTATTTACTTGTAAAAAAAATCAAGATTCTTATTGCCGCGTGTTAACTATCAAATCATTTTCAAACTATGAAACAAGTAAAAAAAAACCATGATAATTGATAGAACTATTATTCGTTTCTTAACCACGTGACATATAAAATACTGGTTAAATTAACTCATGTTTTATAGAATCCTGTAATATTTTCCCACGAACACAGAAGCCAATTTCTCTTGTATTAATTACTTGTAAACGGTTTGGATAGTCAACATATAGCCCGGCTAATTTTCTCGGTCGGTGTCTTTTAGGCGGTCCTTGTAATTAAAGGTTAGAGGCGACAATTATGTCCAGAGATTGTGTTTTAAGATGATGTGAAATTTAAAACGTTTTAAAAACTATTTGTGTGGATGAGAACACATTTATTCTGATGAAATTGTTATAGTCAACATGTCCTCGCTACACGATCTATCATTAGCATATGCTTTCTAATTTGGCTTCTGTGTTACAAAATATTTCTTGCTGTGGTCATTAATCAACCAGTTACTATGAACATTAGTAAATTATATTTTTAATGGACATAATTTTACATCATCTTACATTAATCTAAAGAGTAGAATTCGGTGCTCACAATCGCTGTGAGAGGTTTGGCAAGATTCTTTTTTACAGGATACATGTCTTACTACCCATCCGGACTGACTGCATATCTACACTAGTGGTGTATGGATGAGTAACGTTGAATTTAGAAGAAGTGTATCCGCATTTTCATGAAGGGAGAATGGGAAAACAATGTTGGATTAAACCTTTCAATATCCTCTACCATGATTTTAACCCCAATTTATCTGCCATCGGCAGTCTAATCTAACATGAGAGTGACGCCTTAGTCTATGTGGCCACCAAAGCATGTCGTGAATAGCTAAAAGAGCTTTATGAATAGTTTTAGAGGGCTGGATAAAGTAGGTAGTTTTAAGAGCTGAATGTATAGCTTATGAGTTAGTATAGTACTGAGTGAATAGTTTAAAGAGCCGAGTAGATGGCCTATACTACTGAGTGGATAGTTTTGAGAGCTGAGTAGATAACCTATAGTACTGAGTGGATAGATTAAAGAGCTGAGTAGATGGCCTATAGTAATGAGTGGATAGTTTTGAGAGCTTAGTAGATGGCCTATACTACTGAGTGGATAGTTTAAAGAGATGAGAAGATAGCTTGTAGTACCGAGTGAATAGTTTAAAGAGCTGAGAAGATAGCTTGTAGTACTGAGTGAATAGTTTAAAGAGCTGAGAAGATAGCTTGTAGTACTGAGTGAATAGTTTAAAGAGCTGAGTAGATGGCCTATACTACTGAGTGGATAGTTTAAAGAGCTGAGAAGATCGCTTGTAGTACTGAGGGAAGAGTTTAAAGAGCTGAGAAGATAGCTTGTAGTACTGAGTGAATAGTTTAAAGAACTGAGAAGATAGCTTGTAGTATTGAGTGAATAGTTTAAAGAGCTGAGTAGATGGCCTATAGTACTTAGTGAATAGTTTAAAGAGCTGATAAGATAGCTTGTAGTACTGAGTGAATTGTTAAAAAAGCTGAGTAGATGGCCTATAGTACTTAGTGGATAGTTTAAAGAGCTGAGTAGATGGCCTATAGTACTTAGTGGATAGTTTAAAGAGCTGAGTAGATGGCCTATAGTACTGTAGTGAATAGTTTAAAGAGCTGAGTAGATGGCCTATACTACTGAGTGGATAGTTTAAAGAGCTGAGAAGATCGCTTGTAGTACCGAGTGAATAGTTTAAAGAGCTGAGTAGATGGCCTATAGTACTTAGTTAATAGTTTAAAGAGTTGAGAAGATAGCTTGTAGTACTAAGTGAATAGTTTAAAGATCTGAGTAGATGGCCTATAGTACTTAGTGGATAGTTTAAAGAGCTGAGTAGATGGCCTATAGTACTTAGTGAATAGTTTAAAGAGCTGAGAAGATAGCTTGTAGTACCGAGTGAATAGTTTAAAGAGCTTGAGAAGATAGCTTGTAGTACTGAGTGAATAGTTTAAAGAGCTGAGAAGATAGCTTGTAGTACTGAGTGAATAGTTTAAAGATCTGAGAAGATAGATTGTAGTACTGAGTGAATAGTTGTGAAAACTGTAACATTAAAGTGTTTAATGCACTCGAGACTACCGAAAAAACCGGAAGTGAGTGCGCGCATTTTGTCCATATGATTCGCAGAATTTAAAACGGTCCGAAGAAAAAGCATAAAGTGAGCGCCTTTGTTACTTCAATAATTATATTCTTTCTAGGAATGTCTTTTGATGTATGTTGCCGGAAATGCTTTTTTTAAAGATGTTATGACCTTAATAACGTTGAACTATGGGACGAGTTAAAAGTTGAAGTGTGAGAAAAATTCACTTTGTTTGGAAACTTAGCTCCACGGGAAATTAAATAGAAGAGTAAATTTTGTTTAGCGTTAGGGGCAAATGAAGAAGGAGTTTAAGGGGGGAGTAATGAGAGAGACATAGAGTGGAAGAAAGGATTTACATTGTCTTTAAATCAGAATAAAAATAAGGGAAAATAAAATCATACAAATTCGCCAAATAAAGCTATTTCAATTAAATGTTGCTTTTTTGTATTAATTATGTTTTGGTTGTATATTAATTCAGTTATATACAAAGGACAAAGTAAAAAATAAGCATTGCCCAGTAAATTTAATTGTTTTAGAAAAAAGTATCGTATGGGAAATATTGGCAAAAGTGCATTTAAAATGCACTAGGACATGCAAAGGTTTAAGTTGAATTTTTACAGTTAGAAATGCTATTTGATTTACTTTCGGGTATTCATACTTCAGGTCATGTGATCCGAAGCTGTTATATTTAATATGGGTGTGTGTAGAGCACAAGTTAAGGAGAGTGTTTTTGCAGTTTTTACAGCATTTTTTTTTTCCAAAATAAATCAAATATATCTCTAGTAGAAACAAAGCGTTCAATTATTTCTTTTATATGTTAATATTAACAGTTGCTGAATATTTATCATGAGTATCGTGGCATTAGATGAGAAACTTTTTAAATATAAATAAAAAGTTTTTTATTAAATTCTAGGACATCCTCGACAGAACTATATCTCACTACTCATCTGGGCTATCCGCTCATTGGTAATGAATTAGAAAGGTAGAAGGAATTGAGATGTTTTGTAGAGAAAAAGTAGGAAATTATTTAAGAAAAAAAGACATCAGTCCACCCCACCCGATTTCCTGACCTCGTCATAGCAAATCCGACCCCACGGACATGCTGTTATGTCCTCGTGACCACAGATACGAGTTCAACTAAAATTATCTGCATACTATTATTAATTTACGTGTGGGTTCATATCAATTTGTATTTAATATAACTTATAGACACATTAAATATTCCAATTACACGAATATTGATAAATAGTTAGATTTTTCCGTTGTAGGTGATCAATCAACCTGATTGACACGCTACAATATAATTTTATATTTTCCCATAATTCAATCATAGACCAATATAAAAAAATAGAAAGAAAATACATTCTCAAAATAAGTCATGATCACGCAATCTCATAATAATAATAAAAAAACTTTAAGGAAATTACACGCCTCCTTCTTTAATAACGTAAGAATCATAGATAATATCTAGAACGTACCCGGTAATTGCTCTAAACCTCTTTGGAAAAAAAAACCACGCCTGGCGACACTCATCGTGCTAAAGATAGGCCAACAATGTTAGGTTTTTTACACTAAACTTGTTTTTATTTTCTAATATAATGCGATCACTATTTCTTTGCTATTTATCACAAAGTTTTTATTATTTCTCTCTAGTGTTTTGATTTTTTTTTAAGATCTCGATGATTTATCTGAACATTAATCTCAAATACACGTTCCTCGATGACCTCACCAACGTCATCATGACCTTTCCTCAAAATGGCCGTCGATATCTCGCGAGCGTCTATCTCCGGTTGTATCTCGGCCATTACAAGGGTGTCCCAAGGGAGAAAAAATCAAGATATATCTACGAATATCAGATGGGGTATCTTTGCAAGGTCTTGTAGATATCTAATGAACATGTTCACGATAGTTCATTCATTCATAATAACAGTAATAGATTAACCGCATCGGTGAGAACGCACGGACTTAACGTCAAGCTTTACTAGATCTGGTCGTGAATAGTTCCAACCATGTAATAGTGTTCTAATATCAACGTGGTCATGTCAAGAATGGTTTCTCCACTCTCCCTCCACGCAAATGCGTTCTATGTAGATATAAAAAAAAGCTTTTTACGTGCAATTAACAGAACTGATTAATTATATGAGCACACAACTTATAGTCCTTGTGCCAGCTACTTTTGTAGATAAAAATGGGGGGAACTGGTAAAACTTCTAGGATATGATTTGTGGGTTCCGTGGAAAACCAAACAGGTGATAGCCATCCAATATGGCGACCAGAGTGCCATTTTCAAAGCTTAATATAATATCATGAACGGCTTGTTCAATTTTTTTTAAAAGAATTAATATGTTCTACATATTTAGTTTTGTAACTATAATTTTTCTCATATCTTTTTTTTTTATCTCAAAAAGTTAGGTAAATATTCTTATTTTTTCTCTTCTATATTTTGGCCTGTAGCTTGAAAAATGCTCAAAATTTGAAATGGTTTGTCATATAATGAAATATTCCTTGCTTTATTATCTTTCCAACAGTACCATATGAAATCCACATACGATTAAGTATAATTGGATAGCCGACCTAAAACCTCTGAGATTTCGGGCAGCCCAGTACTATAATAGCCTAGTCTTACCTAGCTTCCAGTAGATTTTTGTGGATATGGTTTTGAAGAAATAGATTAAATTTATAGGATATAAGGTATGTGTCATAAATGTTAGGAAAACCTGTGATGGTCATCTATGAGTATCAGCTGTCTAATCTTAAGTAAGGCTTCCATAACCAATTCATGTAATCAATAGGTATTCTATTCTTCATCTTTAAAATAACACTTGGACACGTGAATCGAGCCCGGGACCTTTGGTTTAGTACGCCACACTCTAATAAGCTATTCAGGAAACGTCCCGTAACCGTATATAAGGGAAGAGTCTGTGATGGACGTGGGAAAATAGCCGGCTACCTAATTATGAGCGTTCAAATAAGATCGCGAGCTATCAGATAACGAAGCCGTCTTTGATTCGAGAGAGATTTATGCTGACAATGGTTATTATTATTAAGTATTCTGTCTTACGACAGGTCCTTTATTTTTGTCAGTGAACGTAACCGCCAATAATGACATCTAACATTTGAATCCTCTTTTCTAAGGTCCTTTGGTACAATGACAATTATATTAATACGTATATCATGATGAATTAAATAGCTAAGATACTATAGGTGTCCATTTAGCAATCATATATCTTCGAAAACTGTTTGAATTTTTTTTTAATTTGCTCTAAGGTCCTCCAAAATTATGAAGACCATTTCTTTCGTGGTTATCTCCCCTAGATGGAAGTAAAAGTCCTCCTCCATGCATTGCGGTTTAATCAATGTTTCAAAGCTTTTGGAATCATATAAGCTTTCTTTTATTTTTATTTTCCTGCTGACCTAAACAGTATGTGAAACCATCAAAACCAAACGAAGAGAAAAACAAAATATCCCGTATCAAATGAAGGAAATGATGGTCAAAAGTTCTATTTTTTTTTCTTCTAACCGGGGAAATAGAAGTAGTGGAAAATAAGTTTGAATCACTACGTTATGAAGGGATCAAGTGGTTCATCCAACTAAGGGGTTTTCTTTTTATAAGAGCAAAAAAAATATATATATAGAAAAGGTGAGTGGGGTGGAATTTTACGAGTACTACTTCTTGGAATTGTTCAAGAGAAAATAAAAATGTATGTAGCAGTAAACAAACTAACAAGGGACTGAGTTGATCTGCGCGGATAAAGGAGTGCACTAAGGAATAAACTTGGTTTCATGGTAAAAAGACAATTCAACATGACTTGGGTTTTTATTTTCAGAATATAGAGCTTACTAAAAAAAAATTGCTAGATCATGAGATTTGAGGAGAGCCATATCGCATATATATCTCACCATAGTTATTTATAAATATATATTTTTTACGAATACTTATTTATTTAAACCTTGATGTTTTAACAAATGTACTTTCAAAGCCCTTTTTAGAAATTACTAACATATTTTTTGCTGTCGTTATGGACAACATCTTAAGATATGGTTAGTTTTATTTTATAAGTATTGATAATGTATATCAAAAGTTACAGCTGTGGATCATATGACTTGGCATATTAATAAGTGAAAACTGTCCTATAAACTTTTTTTAGTTGTCAGATACCTATGTCCATTCGTAAGAAAATTGGCATGGAGGCCTATATATTTTTTTTATTAATACACAGGATCTGGCCTCCTCCCAGAATTTTCTTCAAAACATATATATATGTATATATGCATCATTATTTATTTGTTATTTGTTTTTGATAGTATTGAATAGTGGTGCATATTTGGATAAACTGTTAAGCTTATATGACAAGACGTGTATTAATCACGACCGACTTGTGAATGTGGGGCATCTACCATGGTTCGGATTCCACGTTAAACTGTAGGTCCTTCATTTCATCTCACAATCACCCTACCATTCATTACACATGAGCGTAAGTGTGTATAACCCGAACGGCTAGTAAGACGCGGTGCTAATAATAATAATAATAATAATAATAATAATAATAATAATAATAATAATATAAAAAATATATATATAGAAAAGGTGAGTGGGGTGGAATTTTACGAGTACTACTTCTTGGAATTGTTCAAGAGAAAATAAAAATGTATGTAGCAGTAAACAAACTAACAAGGGACTGAGTTGATCTGCGCGGATAAAGGAGTGCACTAAGGAATAAACTTGGTTTCATGGTAAAAAGACAATTCAACATGACTTGGGTTTTTATTTTCAGAATATAGAGCTTACTAAAAAAAAATTGCTAGATCATGAGATTTGAGGAGAGCCATATCGCATATATATCTCACCATAGTTATTTATAAATATATATTTTTTACGAATACTTATTTATTTAAACCTTGATGTTTTAACAAATGTACTTTCAAAGCCCTTTTTAGAAATTACTAACATATTTTTTGCTGTCGTTATGGACAACATCTTAAGATATGGTTAGTTTTATTTTATAAGTATTGATAATGTATATCAAAAGTTACAGCTGTGGATCATATGACTTGGCATATTAATAAGTGAAAACTGTCCTATAAACTTTTTTTAGTTGTCAGATACCTATGTCCATTCGTAAGAAAATTGGCATGGAGGCCTATATATTTTTTTTATTAATACACAGGATCTGGCCTCCTCCCAGAATTTTCTTCAAAACATATATATATGTATATATGCATCATTATTTATTTGTTATTTGTTTTTGATAGTATTGAATAGTGGTGCATATTTGGATAAACTGTTAAGCTTATATGACAAGACGTGTATTAATCACGACCGACTTGTGAATGTGGGGCATCTACCATGGTTCGGATTCCACGTTAAACTGTAGGTCCTTCATTTCATCTCACAATCACCCTACCATTCATTACACATGAGCGTAAGTGTGTATAACCCGAACGGCTAGTAAGACGCGGTGCTAATAATAATAATAATAATAATAATAATAATAATAATAATAATAATAATAATAATATCTACCAAAGAACTGGTTTTTTCATTTATTTGATGTATTTAAAGTGTCCTTTCTGAACTGACAGATTATATCAGCACACGACTTATATATTAATTAAATCTAGAACTGACACATCATCCATCCCGCCGGCCGTTAGTTCATCATCATGAAATGGGAAACCTACATTTCCCCAATGTTAGATTTTAGGCTAGACCAGGAATCGAACCCTTAACTCAGTAGACAATAATCAAGCTACCAACTGAGGTAAAGTGTCTGACAGCTGAATTGCAAAAAAAACAAAACAAAAAAAACATCAAGTCAAATATCCTAACCCTCTTAGTCGGTCCAAGGCCAGACTGGTGGCATTTAACTGTAACGTTACTTCAGTTGTACGTTTAGTTTCGCTACGATAACAACTCTAATAAAGTAATCATTTGGAGCCATTCATGACGGTTTTCAAAGTGTTCAATCTTGTATGGCCATAGCAGTTCGATTAGCTTGGTAAGTTTTTATTTGAACATTTATTTACTTTTTTATAAATAAAATTAATAATCATTTCAGAATAAATTAGCTAACTTTTGTAATTTTCCTAACCTAAGAAAATATTATGTTTTATAGAAAATTTGAATACTAATAATAATAAACATTTACAATTAACACACATTTTGCAGTTCAGTGTTAGACTTAGGACCCGAAACGTGACCTGGAATTTCAAGTAGGGAATTACATAGCATAATTAGCTTGCTTGTAATTCGTGTGCATATGAATTAGTGTAATATATGTAACTATATATATATTTGATCATGTCTTACTATCCGTCTGGGCTAGGTATAGCTAGATATTTTTAGTTGCATCTATTTCAAAAAGTATTTGTTAAAGACGTGATGAAAAGAAACACAATTTAAGGC
This sequence comes from Timema californicum, assembly GCA_902141385.1. Lineage (NCBI taxonomy): Eukaryota > Metazoa > Arthropoda > Insecta > Phasmatodea > Timematidae > Timema > Timema californicum. The sequence continues at coordinate 47,131 of CABFOW010002449.1, read as the reverse complement.
GAATATTTTTTGTAACAAAAACATTGCTTTAGTAGGAACGTTTAGTTTAATTTTATTCACCAAGCAATATCAAAAGTTCTTGAATATCTGTTATTGTAATAGCAACATTTGACCAAGCCAGTTCCTTCTCATTTAAATAGTCTTGGTTAGATGCCGCCGCTTTGCTTATGTCAGATATGTAACAACTAAAACACTGACCTCTTTCACGTTCCCTACACTTGACCATCAACCCTCCACCATGCGTGGATTTGGGGGGAGGGGTCAAAGGGTCAGTTGATCCCCCTGTGAAAGTTAGAAAATTAATACAAAAACAAAATGAAAGTTCAAATTTTATAAATAAAATACAACACAGATAAATTGTATATAATGTTTAATTTTTTTTACTCACAGACACCTCTTAAGCCGGGTCCACACGTGCGTTATTCAATGTTTAATATGACGTCCGCACGTGCGTTAATATGATTCACGCAAGTGGAAAAAGAATTCATTTTTACGTACAAATATTGGTAGTGCATAACGAGTAGCGAATACAGATTATGTGTGGACAGCAGGAGCAGTGAAACTATGGGGGACTCTGCCCCCCTGGAAATGATTAGCCCCTCGGTGGGGAAAAAAAATCCCCCTCCCTAGATATATTTCAAATCCTCTGATATTATCGAATATGAAGCAGAATGATGGCCTTAAATCATATTTCAAATGACTTCTATTGTCCAAAATTTGTCGGAAAAGACCGCTTCAAATAACTGCTAGACTAGAGGCACCTAAATTTCAGAAAAAGTTGGGGGGGAGGAAGGCTCTAATTATGTTTCAAGAGCATCCAAATTTCAAAAATGTATTGGGGAGTTCAATTCCAAATTCTTAATTTTCTGGAATTTCTGAAAGAATTCGATGTTCAAAATTTTATCAGTAGAAGATCACTTCAAAGATTATCTTCTAAAGGTATCTAATTATCGTAAAAAAAAGTTACTTCAAGGGGCATGAACATTTCTAGGTGAGGAACACTTTAAAGGCTTATAAAAGAATCTAATTTTTTTTAAAATCAAGTTGAAAAACTACTCATAGTTTCTAGAGTGAACCATTTGTCAAAAAATTGTTGAAGGAGGGCCACTCCAAATAATTTATAAAAACTATATGATTTTAAAAAAATATGAGAGGATGACCACGGTTTAAAACATATATAAGATCAAATATGAATGGGAAGCTATTAAATGGCTTTAAACATAAATTTAACATTGTACGTAGCTATGTTATTTATAATTATGAACCTCCTATGGCAATCAACTGGATCCGCCCTTGCCCTCCACCATCTTAAAGGTGCGGCCGAAGGGAGCTAAGGTATTTTTTTAAAGAACTGAAAATTTATGTCCATAATAAATCAAATATTTCTCCAGTAGCAACATATAGTTTAGTTTTCTGCACATGCTAATATCAACAGATCTTGAATATCTGTCAAGGGTGTCATGGAATGTTGCCAAAACCTTTTAAATAAAGAGAAAATGTTTTGACAAAATTCTAGGACACCCTTGACAGATATTCAAGATCTGTTTATATTAGCATGTGCAGAGAACTAAACTCTATGTTACTATTTGAGAAATATTTGATCTGTTTTGGCCCCAAAAAATGTAATGCTATCAAAACTATAAAATTACTCGCGCTCCCTTTTGTCGCACCTTAAGGACGTTGCCTTATTGTAATGTAACTGCAAGTCACAGTAGAATATCCCATGTTAATATATTTACGTTCTATTCAATAAGTTTTAATTACATAATATGGAGACAGAAACCATAAGTTCATAATGTAATTTACTGTCGCAACATATTTTTGTAACCGTGTACGACTTAGGCTATTTGTTTAGTATGTTCATTAAAATGGACTGCAGAAATATTCCTTCCAGGATGTAGGCCTATATATTAGAACGAATTCTTAATTATACGCTTATGTACTAATTATAACAGTAGTGGCTTTAGGGGTTAGGTAGGCTATATTCATGGGACAAGTACCAACATTTGCGTGGAGGGAAAGTGGAGACGTATTATCAGTACATTCAACCGAGATTCCAGCACTGATCTCCCCGTCATCGGCAGTCTAGTCTCCAGCGAGAGTTTTAGACCACGCAGCCATCGAAGCGGGCTATTTTCTATAACGGCGTGTAATTGAGGAGGTTGGGGAGGCAAAAACATGGTAACCCTCATGGATTTAAATGAGATATATTCACTAATTAAACTTCTATGAAATATGTAAGCCTAGCCATAGAATAATATTTGGTCAAGTTCTTGATTGACTACAAAAACAACAACGTGTATGTCAAGAATTAAACTATCCTATATCACTGCTGACACATTAAGAGAAAAAAAAAGGGTTATAATGTTTTTGCCTCAGCCTTTTCAATTGTGATAGTGCTTATTTGTGTCAAGTTAATATGCAACCCGCTTAGCAAAATAGCCAAAGTTGTCAGATAAAAAGGATTCCACTCTTTTCCTCCCCCATTATTTAATCCCCATTTCTACCCCAAACGTAAGTAATCAAAAGCCTTTGATAAGAACGCCAAGCGACCGACTGACTTTCAAACCAGACTAGCATCGTCCAGCCGGGCAGACTCTACACGGGATGTACCAAGTAATTCGTTACACTCCCCACATTATCTGAAGATAGATGAGGGCGAGTATAGGATCAGTCAGATCTACCAGATCGGGATCACGTGCCACAATTAGTCCCGGGTTTGGGATTAGTCGGGGGCAGGGTAGGGGTCCTTCGGTTAGGCGTGGGATGGCCTGCTGTTGCCTACGGGGAACAATGGATCAAGTCTATACTATACTGTTTTGTATACTTTGTGGAAGAGGTTATCGATCTCGAAACCATCAGGTCACCGATATAGAACATTATTTTAGCTCATGTATATATATTTTTCGTGCCTCTTTATTAGTCATAAAAACTGGCCCCGTGGTATAGTAGTTAGTGAACATGGCTACAAGCCTAGGGGTCCCGGATCGAACCTTGGGTATATTTACTGAAAGGTCACCAGGCTTAGGTTTTTCCACTTGTTTCACACCCTCATATTCACCAACAGAATCACCTCATCTTATCGGGACATGGAAAGGATGTACGGAACTGTAAATTAGTACTGGTGGTCTAGGGGTAAGGTGTTAGACTTCTGTGCTGGCAGCCGGGGTTCAATCCTCGGTCCCAGCACAGATTTATCTGATTGCCAAACCCTGTATTAATCACAACTTGTGAATGTGGGGAATGCCAGGCCTCCACCATGGTTCGGATTCTACGTTAAACTGTAGGTCCTCCATCTGTAGGTCCTCCATTTCATCTCACAATCACCCTACCATTACACATTAGCATAAGTGCGTATAACCCGAACAGGTAGTAAGAATAATAATAATAGTACTGGCTAATATTTTCCCAAAGTGGACTACACCTTAGACCAGACGCTTGATATTATATTATTATTTCTCATAAGTTTACACATAAGGCTTAATCTATAAGGTTAGTTGTGAGAAAATGCACTCGCGTTTGCATGTGAAAGATGCTGAAGGTAGCCACAAAATATAATAGATTTATGGAAACTACACCCACCACGTACCCAGCCAAGATTTAAAGAGCGGCCTCCCTGTTAATCAAGGTCATTGTAGGCCTGGTTATTTGAACTATGTGACCACCAGTGAGTGTAAAACGTGAACTCTTCCTTAAAAAAAATATTTTAGCACCACCTGTTCTGGTTATACGCATATACACTCTAGTTTTATTTGGAGATGAGTAGGGCTTAGGAAGAGGAAGTGTAACCTAATTTGCGTGGATAGTGAAGGGAGAGTGGAAAACCATGTAGTAAAAGCCACCTCCAATACACACGATTGGGATTCGAACCCCAATTTACCTGTCATGATTGTGAGAGTAACTCAGTAGTCCATTTGTTTGCCAAAGTAGGTTTTAAATAATAATTAGCTGCTTCAGTGGCATCTTTCTCGCACCAGACTAGGCGGCCAATATCGGGATTATAATCTCGTTTTTTTCCATCACGCAAATGCCAGTAATATGGCGTGAACAGGTAGCACTTAAATAACTTATATGGCTGAAAAACAAGCCATTTTACTTCCTTTTATTAGGCCTGCTATTTTTAAATCTCTCTCGTATATAGTAGGCATTAATCAACTTCCCTCACTTTTTTTTAAATCATCTACAATTAGATTGCTCTTACCAATAATGTAGTATAATTGGTTCCGAACGAACAAGATTCCATCACAATCTCTTTTAGTGTAACCAGCATAGGTGGGCACGCAGACAAAACGTAAATCGCCTGACTTAGCAGCGGCAAGGAGGTTGGGGTTTCAACTGAAATAGATTCCTCCTTTCACCCTCCACGCAAACGCTAGTACTATTTCTCTAAATTATGACTACATAAACCCAGTACAGATATCCCAGCCGAGAGGCAAGATATGGGGGGGGGGGAATCTCTATGCCATTCTCTCCTGTCTGTCAGACGAAAGTTGAAATACTATCTTTTACTTTCCTCTAGATCATATTTAAAGATGTCTTACTTCGGATTTAAATTGAATGCTCTTCCCCTGGAGATTTTTGTATGATTACATGATCCTATAATTCATTTGGTATTCTACTAATCTGACAATTTTTTAGGTCTTGGGAGGGTTCAACTCGCCCATTCGATGACTGTTACTTCTACATTTCGTCCCAAATAACGAGAGGCTAGTGCGCTCTTTTGGCGAATTTAACAACCGTAATCCAAGCTCGCAGCTTAGTACAATATTTGCTCACTAGGCTGCCGATTAAGAAATTATATTATCCAATTTGGTGCATAATGTAATAACAATCTAAAATTAGAAATAGATTGAGCCAATAGCACTTACTCAACCCACAGGCTATTAAAATTTGGCAGGGAGGTTCCTTTTATATCCAAGGTCGTTGTGTAATGAAACTATCATACTATGACTGGTTTGTTTAGTATAGTGTTAAATTATTAGCCATGATTTTTATATTTGTTGCATTGTACAACTACATAAGTTGTTATTTATAACCCTGAAAAAATATTTTATTTACAGGTTTAAAATAATGCACAAATCAGGGCTTCTATGGTGTTGCAAGCCAAGAATTCTGATGGGGAGGGGGCCGACCTTCACCCCTCATTCAGACGAATAAGATTTTTGATAGCACGGACCAAAAATGGCAAAATAATTAACACACGTATTTCAATGCGTGTAGGCAGTAAGATACCCTAGCGCGCTCTCTCTTTCATTGTCCAGGAAAGGGGAAATTTAAAAAAAAGTATACACTTTGATCAAATTTTAATGAATAGTGTACACATAAACAAGCTCAATGCAGACGCATCTTTAATTCCAATTTTTTCTGCCCACATGCCAGACAGAACAAGCGATGCAGTTCCACCACGCGAAGATGCCTCAGGACACCCATCATCGCCAGAAGAACGCTACCACCACGTGACTTTTTTTTACAAAACACTATTTAGTTGCAGTAGTAAATAGTTTATAAAAACGTTGAAGCGCTAAGAAACCAAACTTCCAATTCCCTAAATGTAATATTATTATCTAGTACCGCGTCCTACGCTAATGGATTGGGAAGTGAAACCGCCCACCCGAGATGCTAACCCCGACTAGCGCGTTACTTTGGTATTTAGGAAATCGCTCTATTAAATACATACATATACAAGAGGAAACAGTTCACATTAAAGTCAGCCACACTCGTTTCAAAACTATTTTGTATTCAGGAATCAATCAAATTTGCCACCTCTAGTTTCTGCAACTTTTCTTTTTTCCAGGCTGTGTTGATCTTCCCACTTCCGCATCAAGATAGTATCCTGCCTGCGACCGAGAGAAGAATCAACTCTACGATGTAAAGCACAAGGACTGAGCAACAAAACTGAACCAGCTTCAGGAGCTGTTGCGGCTGAGACAAAAATATAGCAACCGCAAATCACGTATTTAATGAATAAATTAAGAGCCTCACTCTAAATACTTAGCAAGCACGCCACTTAAGTGTTTGCCGTAAATTTGTTAATGACACTTCTCCTTATAAGAGTATTCAATGTACTGACAATTGTCGTAAATAAAGCGCTTGAGCAATAGTCTTCTCCATCATTCTCCCTACAAACTGAACTAAATGTAATTAGTTCGAATATGAAAGGCGATACGTTGATTATCCCATCTAAAGCACTCACCTAATAACTAGTTACATGGCACTCTAGAAGAGACGCCATAAAGGACTAGAGGTAAATAGATACTATAGCACTCCAACTTCCATCAGAAGAATATAGACACACACGGCACTCTAGAAGAGATAATACAACTGGCCGCAACCTTCATTAGAAGTATATAGATATATAGCATTCCAGAAGAGACAACAAAATTGGCTGCAACTCCCCCTAGAGGTGGACTCCAGACAGTCTTACAGTCTAGAAGAGACATACTCGATATATCTAAACTTATCCTCTAGAAGAGCTGACCTATTTACTTTCACATAATTCTTTTCTTGATTGCTTCTCCCAGTGTAACAAATTTATACTTTAGCGATTATCCGTGCTAATAAGGTGTCTCTTAGATATTACGTTAGTTTGTTGTAATAACAAATATTCTACTATCTTAAGAATAAAGACACAGAAGGATCAGCATCTGTCCTTAGAGTTAGATATATTAACCAAACAGGCCACTAGCTAAATGCTCCTAGTTCAAAGACGTATCAAATATATTAAAGGACAGCCTTAGGTCATCTATAAAGTCGGATTATGTAGTGTACAAAGTGTAATATAGATATTAATTAGGTAGGGTGGTCAAGAATCAAGATAAGACTTTATGGCATAATTTATGATACTTTGAAAAAAGATCCAATTGAAATCATATGTGCACAATACCTTTATTGATACTATACATAATATTTCATGTTATAAGAGTATAAGTTTCCACAAATTACAAAGGGTTTGCTTAACAACTGTATACGAACAACACTTATAATTCTAGTTTGTATCTAACCTAACACTTAAATAATGTGGCCTATTTATGATATCCATAATTCCATTAAAATATTGGTATATTCTCCATTTTACTTATTTTAATATACAGCTTATTAAATTCTAAACGTTGGAAATTAACTTAAGGTACATATACAACTATCTGTGAACATTATCTTTCCAATCCCAATTTTTTCGAACCTATAATTCAAATGTAAATTCTCAAAATTTGCAGTTTCATCTAAAGTGTAAGATTAAACTATTGCGTGGAATTTTTATTGGAAGTTAAAGGTTTTCAAAATTGTATTCGTGCTTAAGCTTAAAAATAAATGCATTTAAATCCTAGGGTTTGAGTCAATTTATGAAACAGATTATGATTTTATCATTCTTGGGGGTAATCTATTAAATATTTAGTGCTTAAGTCTTACACGTTCTGTCCATCCATAAACCACATATCGCTGTTGCTCCAAAGTGTTATGTAACATTTATTATTTACTTAAATTTTAATGTTGACAAAATATTTGTGTTTCTTATCCTTCATAAAGATACTATTTGATTCGGAGTTGTATTAAATCAAGTGTCTCTGTAGATCTACCAAGATTTTCTGCCTACGTTTCCCAAACTTTTTTTTAGATACTATAGATTATTGGGGAATCAATTATATTGACAAAAAATAGTATGGTTGTCCAAAATACACATTTTTAAGGAAAACATAGGAAATTAACTTGAAATAATTATTCTAGAAATATTGTTTCCAGTTATCATCCTTCATGGCTAAGAAAGGATCTATGAAAATACCAAGATTCAAAACATTTTCACATGTATCAAGGAGTAAACTAAAATAAACAATATTTAGTTGTTCATCATGGACTAGCATAATTAAATAATTACCCTGGATTGTTGCAACGTTACCGAGTAACACTAATGTATTATAACATTGCTTGTCATATTCAAATTTTATCCATCCCTCAACATAATGTTCAAAATCTAGAGATATTAATGCAATAATAATAGGCTTCTGCTTCTTTTCTTCCAATTCCTAAACTGTTAGGTGTTCTCTTCGACTTTCCAGACAAATCTAGTTATCTTCTTCAAAAGAAAACCAACATTGCTGAGCGAATCTGAAAAAAAACAATTAAAGAAAATTTTAAACCTAATACACATCAATTAAAATTAGTATCTGAACTTAGGAGGGATTAATTAATGCATAAATACTTTAAATATGATATAGCAAGTGGTGAACAAACATTCAAATCTATATTTTTTTTACAAACTACCACAGCAATATATTATTTTTAATCTCGCCTAAATTGTATAGTGAGAAATAAACACACAATTTAAAATATGGTAATTAGCTAATAGTGTAACCAATTAAGTAAAAATTTTAATTCCAGACTAAAAGTTTTAGTACCTACACTAATTTACACTTAAATTGTATAATTTTAAAAAAAAAAGCATTTATAAAGGAAATCGGTAACTAAATAAATGAGGTGCAAAAAAAGTTCAAATTAATCATTGGACACCAAAAAATGGAATCTATTAGAACATGCATATTTAAAATAATATTTAGAGCAAGTCAGTATGTCTTCTGTGAAAGACGGCGCTAATATGTTTGAAAATTACAAATTTACACCTACGATACAATTTCTGTGGTCTAATCCTCATAATTTTAATGTTTACTCAATCCAGCCGCATAACAGGTTTGTTCCTTGGATTTTTACTAAAATTGCAAGAGATTGGTTTCAATTATACACTAGACTTGCCCTTGATAATAAATTATGTTGTTCAAAATAAAATCTAATTAAAAAACACTTGTGCTTATGTATAAACAATTTTAACACTAAGTTGAACCAGGTGTAAACATTCAAGAGTGAAAAAGTAATATGTCTACTAGTAAACATTTCTTTGACTATCTTTAGGAATGCTATAATGAGAGAGCTTTTACATGAAAAACCCAGAAAAATAATTCTTAGTCCTCAACAATTTGTGTGTGTCAATTGTTGCATTTCCACCTCAACGTAGAGTTGTTTTACTTGGAGAAAAATTTAATAATATGCATCTAAAATAAGCCTTTTTTTTGCAGTAATATTTGTTTAAGTATTGTATGCCAGTACAATAAATATATACTAATTATGGAAATAAAGGAATAATGGACAATATTTTAAAATATAAAGTTTTGTTATGTTGCTTAGTGTTCTGATAAGAATAATACGATTATTTATTTAGAGCTTAAAAGCAAACATAATATTAGCTATTTTATAATTGTCCGAAACTAGAATTTCATACATTTTAATGAAACAGTATTATAAATAAGTATCCGGCTCATCAATTACATTAATGCAATCACAAGGTATATTTATATGTTACTCTACTGTAAAATGCTAACCCAAAATCATTTTACACAGTTAATGAAACAAATTGTAGTATAAATGCTTAAACAGGTGTGTTCACCCCAGAAAAATTGGAGAGTAACTTATAAATATTATTAAATGGGTACCTAATTAGACTGTGAAATGAATAATATTTATAAAGTTAGAGTAGTTATCATACAATTAAAATAACAAGAGAAACCTTTGAGTTAACTTTTCTTTGCATTACAAATTGATCCATCATCATTTTGCATTGTATGACATCTTATGAACATTAAATTGTTTATTAGATTAATAATATTAGAAATTTAAATTGATCCGCCCATTAAAGACTGATTAAGAATCATAATTATATTACACATACATGTCTAGACTTAGCTGAGTTTTGTCAGAACGGTAGAGGGGGCTGCCCAATATAACCCGACAAATATATTATTATTATTAGCACCGCGTCTTACTACCCGTTCGGATTACACGCACTTACTGCTAATGTGCAATGGTAGGGTGAATGTGAGATGAAATGAAGGACCTACAGTTTAACGTGGAATCCGAACCACGGTGGAGACCGACAAATCTAAAAATGGTAAATTTTATCCGGATTGTCTTACCGCTTCCTGTCAACTGGGCGCACTTCAAACGAGTAGTTTATGGACGTGCGCAGCACACTGATGAATACCGTGTACGCCTGGTACTGGTGGACACCACTTCATGACCTGTAAAGTCCTCGATAGTCTGAAATATGAGAAGGGGAGTAAAAAAATGTATGTTTTTTTAAATTATCATATTTAACACCATGACTACTAATGTGGCAGAAATAAGGATTATTCTAAAGGAAGTGCACCCCCATTAGCGCCGATTGTTTACGCACAATGCAATGGTATGTTATATGGCTCTCCCGCCCTCCAATGGGACTGACGCTTTATACCACTTGACCAGGTATTAATTTTTTGTTAAATTATATAGCTTTTCTTTATTTTCGAGGTTCTATTATCCTATTTGTGCCAGAGACAAAGAGGATAAAAACCAACTTAACACAACATAGGGATCTTCTGTTCAACATGCGTCTTATCCATTCCCTTGCTAAGCTAATGTGGGTGCTTTTAATGTAGCACTACCATCCTCATGGTAAGGGTGATTCCATGTGTGATGTATCAGTCTTCTCCCCCTCCTCCCCCCCATTCTTTCTACACGATAATATGATTGCACTTTCAAAAATACTCATCTTTGTCCTAAAACTAAATCGTTGCTAAACCTATTATTATAAAAAATATATAGGAACATAAATACCCACATTCCATCTCGTAGAACCCAAGGTAACACATTTTAGGGACATACCTTGGTGCGACAGCGTGTCCTGGAACCTGTGAAGCAGACGAAGCCCTTATGTTGTACTCCCACTTCAAAGCCACGTCTTTTCCGTCAGGTGTTGTGAATCTGCTCGACACAAAACAGTCAACCTAATTAACCAGAGATCATCAGCATATAGTTCCCTTCACTGGTGGGCAGAAGTGGAATGTTCTCAACCTGACTTCAGGCAAGACTCCTCTAAATCAATGGTATTCAACATTTGGTTGTTGACGTGACCCTAGATATAATTTATCTTTGAATTTTCCCTCCCAAAGTTATTGGTGCATAATGCAATATACATACAATATGTGTTAAATGATAATAATCGAAAGACTCATCACCGTATTACCTAGACTATAAATTTAGCTTGGAGGTTACTTTCAGGTAATAGGCGTCCGATTGGAAGGGGTTTTGCGAAATTCAACATTGTGATCAAAAAAATTGATAGGAAAGTTGGAAAATTAAATTTGACAATAACGTAGAGGGGTTGTCCCATTAACTAGAAAAATCAAAACATGTTATCTAATTAACGGATCAATATAACTAATAGGGCCAGTTTTATAGTTAAATTTAGTACGCGGTGCTACACTAAATACAAGACGACACCTACCTAAACTCGAATGGAATGGGCCGTTCTCGCATAAGAAACTGGCCCATTCCATTAGAGTTTAGGTAGGTGTCGTCTTGTACTTAGTGTAGCGCCGCACTTGAGGCGTACTAAATTTGACTATGAAACTGGCCCGTTTTATTTGATCATCCTACTATTGAGTTATGGGCTCAAATATAGCTATTCAAAAATGGTATGAATGCTTAGATTCCTTTGTGAGATTACTCATTTGACCAAATTGAAGTCAAATAAACAGGAACATCAATACTTATGATTAAAACTGCACAATTTTAAATTAGAAGTACAACTCCTCCTATTATTTGAAAGCTACCACAAATTACAGTAAACCCCAATAGACTGACCAAAAATTAAGTCAACTGAAATATATTTTGTTTGTTAACAAGACGAGGTAAAAGGTAATTGTAAGAAACAGTGATAATAAATGTGTGGTAAATAAAAATAATTATCATATATGTGCTAACTCCGGTTAAATAAACGAAAATTTGATTAAACTCATTCAACTGTACTGTATCCCTGTACTATCTCGGCTAAGCTTCAGGCCCGATTAATTCCAATTCACAAGATTCTAGTGCAATTACAAAATAAATGTGTTAAAATGTAATGGATAGCTCTATTACGAACCTGATATTCATCGAATACATCCATCACAATATGGGTTGAAAGCTACAGAACGATTTAAAAATAAGCTCCAAATCGTATGACTCTTGAAAGAACTAGCTGCAGACTGAGGTAGATCCGACGTCGACCAACGCCCCTTACACACTGAACAACACACGTTCGTTTGTGGTTGACTATGCTGAGCCGATGAAATGGGACCGTTACTGATGTATGACGTCAACTTGTAAACACACATAGCTTTGGGCCTCAGTTATACCTAGATCTCCCCCTTCCCCCACACCTGTGCCGCGGGACCAAAATGGGCCAGCCCTCAGAGCATTATTTTCAGTTCACGAACAGGGAAAAAACCCTGTTCGAGAATAGAAAAATCCTGCCCCTACCCGGAATCGAACCAGGGGTTCTCTTCGCCTAACAAGTAGAGAGACTCTACTTACTTTGCCAAGAGAGCGGACAAGATATTGTGGTATTTTTACAATATGTTAAGGATTGGTGGAACGTTTCTTACATATAAGAGGCAATAAATAAATGATATATGAGCAATAGATTTCTTAACTACTATTAGCTCAATGCTAGTGTTCTCGCCTGCGAGTTAAAATTAGTTGGTTCAATCCCACCTGGAGACAATTTTATTTTTTAGCGCTGCGTTTTAGTATCTATTTGGATTATAAACATATATACTTATTACTCTAATTCTATATCTAGGAAGTGTAACCGAATCTGCATGAAGGGAGAGTGGAAAACAATTTAGGTAAAACTACCAACCTCATTACACCCGAAAGGGATTCGAACCCCGATCTCCCCGTAATCGGCAGTATAGCCTTTTGTAAGAGTGACGCTATAAGAATCATAGACCATCCGGCAACTGAAGAGTCTACCCCCACAATTAAATAACTTTAAAGATTTCTAACAACTTATCTAGAGAAGATAACCATTGTCCAAACTTTAATTTACACTTGAATAAAAGAGACAAAGCCAATATTGTGTATATAGGGCGTTTTAAATATTTTTTTATTACGGTTGTCTCAGTGCTAGCGGTTTTGTCTCTCAGAAGGAAATGAATAGTCCAATCCCGGTTGGGTTAGTATATATTAATTCATTCATTCTTAAAGAGGATACATATACATAATTTCACTATAAAATATAAATTGAAGGTCAAATTCCTGTTTTATTTTTTTTCTGATGATCTATTTTTTTTTTTAATCAAGCTATGTTTGAGAGGTCTAAGGATCTAATCTCAAATTTATAAAGATTTTGGAGGAGGGGAGTTAAAATACGAGCTGGCTTTGAATTATCTTTTTTTCTTTCTAGAAATCCAAGTGTATTACTTACCACAAAGTCTACACCGGTGTTCTCGGAGTCTAAGAAGTCAATCATTGGGTGGTATGGCAGATGACTTCATCGTTTTTACATACCCCTTAAATTAAACCGTTCATTAACATGATGTTAGACGTGCTACTAGTAAAAAAAATATTTATAAATAAATATATCTGCCTATTTTGAATTTTATGTAATACCCCCTTAAGGGGTCGTTCTTAAATTACGCAAGGGTTTTTGAGGGGGTATCAAAATCCGTCTCACGTAAGTGTTTTTTTGTATCAATGTTTATGCTAAAAAGAAATCTAAAATACTTTTTTTTTTGTCATCAAATAAATAATTCATTTACTTATGTGTTACAACTAATTATCTTCAATTAAAGTATTTTAAAATTTCATTTCACTCTCTTTATTACCAATACTGATGCCTTAAATAACTAAACAATTAAAATGATTTAATTTCTTCTTCATCTCCTGTGAATCTGTCCTGAGACAGGTATTAACTGGACATCTTCCATTTTCATCTGTTCTGAGCGTTCGTCTTTCCTTCTTTCTGGATATCTGTTGGCATTCAAAACCACCTTCATCTTTTTCCCTCTATCTTTCCTTTATTAATTATCTTCAATAAATAAGCCTTAGGTAGTGTGTGACAAAACATTTTAAATGTAAATTTACCTCTTGGTGTGTCTTACTTTACTAATACTTCATAACATTATTCTCATCTTTGTGAGGCATAAAATTAAATTACTATATACCTCTTGATGTTTATTACTTTCCTAATACCGCAACACAGATTTGACATATTTTTGAGGCAGCTAAAGTGACCGACAGCTCTTTGCTAAAATAACTAAGCCACCTGTAATACAATTATTTAAAACTATTTGGATGTGTTTAGCGTAATGTATATGACCCTCCTGGTGTTTCTTTCTTTCCTAGCGCTTCATGAAATTTTCCTCTTATTTTCAAGGCAGAAATTTAAATCACTCTGATATTTTCCTAACACCTCACCACATATTTGGCATGTTTCTATGGCAGCTAAAATGACTGACAGACTATCTGTGAAACTATTTGTTGGAATGTATGTAGCAAATACAGCTGCCAGAGTATTCTGTGACTATTTCTATATTCTTTGAACGTGTCTAGGGATGCGTTTCTTTTAATGTATTTGGAATCTTGATTTGTATTACTCTAGGGATCTGGTAACGAAATAAAAGTATTGATACTGTACTCATTAAAGTATTGGGAAGAAATATTGATGCTGTACTATATCGATAGCAGTGAGACGTATAATCCGAAAGGGTAATAAGACATGGTGCTAAAAAAAACAGAAGTATCAATACCTTTTTTTTTTCCAAGATACTTTTTCACTATCAATCTTCTTCTTCAAAAAAATTCCATAATTCATTTCTGGGGGGTGCCCTTTTTTAAGTACAGTCTATTTACTCTATCAGGATAAATTATTAACTATTGACAAATAATAGAAGATTGGACTCTCTGCCCTGTTTCAACAACGCTGAACGCACATGAACTTTTCTGCTTCTACTTGGGGCATCCTTGAGTTTACTGAGTCCATTGAGCTCTACAAAAGCTTATTTTGTTTAGTTCGTGATGACTGGTCGCCATTCACTCTGGCGCCCAGTCAGGCATCAGTTTGTATTGATAAACAAAGATGAAAGAACAGCTATGATCTATGATGCTAAAAGAGATTGAATGCAATAGTTGCTTCTAGCTTGTCATGCAGAAAATGAGTCTAGAAATATTGTCATTTGTTTTTCCTCCACAGTATATGCTGCTAAACATTTAATCCCTGTGTGAGTAGAGATAACAAAAATAGTTGTTTCTTTCAATATTGATCACAGAGTTTGAGTACTAATAGCAGAAAATTAAATTGAGACCAAATTTTGAGTTTCTTACAGTTCATGATACTTCATAACACATATCGTTTGAAGCACTGAACCACCTCTAAAATTATATTAGTGTTTTGTTGCGTTTTAGTTTTGAATTTTGAGGCCTACATTTGTATGTTCTTTTATCCTCCATTGAATGTTTCTAAATTATTTATATTATCAGTAAACACTATTTTCCAAATTAAATTAATAGGCCTAGATTGTTTATGGTTCATTTTAAATCGTGATTTTTATTTCCTGGGTAGGCTATCAAAGTGGTTACACTAATGAGATAGGAATTACGTGAAACCTATTTTGGAAAACTTACCTAATACCCTCAGTAGTAATTTGAACCCCAACCTACTCAACTATGACAAACAATACTGGAAGATTTTTTAATACATTAGATGTCATGCTTATTGTTGCAGGAAATAGTTGGCTGCTAATAAATTATTTTACTAGTGAATGATCACATAATCGATTCATATTATTTAATAAGAATACCGATTCTACTGAATCAATTAATGATTCATAATGCCCAAACTATCAGTGAGGAGGATGAAGAGCCCTAAAGCTCTTTTCAAGATCCTGCTTGACATGACTAAATTTATGGCAAGGGTTATAGTTATAGTAGATATCTCAAATTGAATAGATATAATCTTTTAAGCACACGTAACTTTCACTTCAGTTATGCCTAGATAATCCCCTTTCTCTACACCTGCGTTATGGGACCAAAACATCCCTACCGACATTATTTTCCTTTCTCGTACAGGGTCTAGTTTCAAGTATATAGATTTTTTAAGAAGTAATTCACAAGCCTACAGCCAGATTTATAGTCAAACTTTAGTGTGCCTCTAGTAAAACTGGCTTATCCCATTTGATTCTAGGTAGGTGTCGTCTTGTAATTGATTTTGAGCCGCATTAAGTTTGACTATGAATCTGACCCTTAGTCTAACTTATTTTTTTTAATCCCAAAGTAAAAATTAATGCAACCCTGTTATCCTCTTAAGTCTACACTGGTGTTATAAGGAGTCTATAAGGAGTTAATCATTGGCTGATATGATCGATGAATGACTGGAAGAGGTTAGTGCCCCATTTATATTTGTACCGTTTTACTACCCCTTAAGTGAAACAGTCTATTACCATTATGCTATGTATTAGTACAAGAAATATACAGTTTTGATTAAACATTTATATTAGAGTATACATCTGTATACCTACCCCCTTAACAACCCCCTTAAATGTCTTACCAGCTCCAACCAAAAATCTTTTGGGGATTTAATTTCAAGCTCAGAAAATATTCAGAGAGGAGTAGACATATTAAATAAATACTTGCACAAATGTGCTAAAATAAACAAATATTTATAATTACAAGAAGTTTACGAAGTCAATTTATTTTAACAGCACAATATTCAGTATTTAAATCAAGTTAGTTATGTATTACAACACATAGATAACCAAAATACAATAATGTATTAATTGTCTCATAGCCTATAAAGTTTACTATTGTTGAGATTAACAAAGCCTTGCTCGATACAGATTATCAGTTATGTAACACTTCTCAAAATGTTGAGAATCTGATGTACACCAAACAGCTTAGGTTTAAACCCAAACTCAAAAACATTTTAATATACTTTTATATTTGATTGTTAGTAAAAGTAATAAAAATATAGTATGTACAAAATGGTGTCTTTTTATTCATAGATTTATTAGAAAAATTCGATCATATATAATAGACTTGAACATTTGTTGAATGTATAATAACTGTTAAAAAAAAACACAAAGATTTGTGGCCCAATAGGCTATTTATTTTAAAAAAACATTCATAAAAATAAAGGATTGAAAATCACACTTCTATAGGAAAAAAAGTAAATTTGGCAAATATTTTCAGATCCTTGCATTTATTGTTGAAACATACTAAGTATTTGTATCAATGGTAGCAGCCATTAGTTATTTCACTATTTGTAGAAATATAATATTTGGAATCTTACTTAGTTAACCAAAAGTCTAGCAAATTAGATAATATAGACAAACAAATACACAAATAGCACAAAACATAAAATGAGGAATTACAAATTAAAAATTTTCAAAACAATATTTTGTTTTATTAAGCTTAAATTAGTTCACCTTTATTTAAATGTACAGTAGGGCTCTGAAGAGATTCCAACAATATGAAATTATAGAATATTTTGTTTACTAGCATCGCACAGTGCTATTTAAAAAAATATAATTTATAAACTCATTTATAGTGTTTGTAATATTAGTCTACATTTTAAAATGGCACACTAAACATTTTGAAATTTTCCAAGCTTTGACTGTTCTTTAAATCTTCTGCTAACTATCAGTTACCACATTTCCCATGGCTATTGGACTCTGGGAAAGTATGAAAATAATCCCCAAACCTAACATTGTCTAGGAGTGTTAGGAAAGTAATCTGAAGAGAAACTCCACAAATGTTAACAATACGCTAAAAGTTTCACTTCGAGATTGTTCAAAAACGGTTCGGATTACATATAAAACTATAAGCACCTATTTTGTAGGCAATGTTATCTTCTATTTTTTTATCATAAGTTTAACAAACACTTTGACAATATAAACGATTTACGTTATAAGTTAAAAAAAAAGTTTTAGGCCACCATTTTTTCAAGATGGCTAATGTAAAATAACCTTTAGGGTGTGACACTAAATTCTAATTTACTCACCACTCACAAAATTATACTAATATAGCAAATTTTATTTTGGTATCAAAAAGTGTAAGATTGTTATGCTTAGCAATTAAACTATTACACCTATATTAAGATAGGTTTGGGAATTATTTTCACATCACGCCCAAACTACATTTGGTTAGGTTCAGCTCTGTTTGGCACCCTCCCGAGCTGGCGACCCGGGCAGCCGCCAGGTTTGCATGGGCCTTAAGCCGCCCCTGTATCCATTTTTCTTTTATTTTAAATTTCTGAATTAATTAAGTGATCATAATAAAATGTTATTTTATTAAAGTTAATAAATATAAAATTGATTACTCTATTTTAATAAACATCAGACATTATAACATGAAATATATGAAAGCTTATGATCATTTTCAAATCATTATGGGTAAAATAAAATATCATTACAAAATATCTAGTTTAAATTATACAAATCGACAACTGTTAAACTATCATCTACATTTAAAAAAAGAACTCAGTCTATGCAAAAAAACAAACAAAACAACACTAATCTATAGAATTTGCATGCAGTTTTAATTCAAATATTAACATTAACCTAAAGAACTATTTATATAAAAAATAAATGCAATAATAAAATATTAAAAGCTAGACATACAAAACATTATTTTATGTACAGTATATCTTAAACAGTCTTCTTTGTCCACAACCGTCTAAACCTCTGCACGCTTATTTTAAAAATAATTTTAAAATCACTGCATCATTTCAAGTGGTATTATTAATTCCTATCAATCTTTTCTGATTTAAGTGTTCTAATACAACAAAAGCATACTTCCCAAACTGTTTTGAACCACCTCTACCCAATTTTTTATAAAGACTAACTTTCAGGACACACCCAGCTTTAATGTACATGGTGGATAGGGGTGAAGGTGGAGGTTGGAGGGGGAAGGCAATTATTTAGTGATTGAATTATTTTTAAATATTATTCTAACATTTATTATTGAATGTAATTTGACAGACGAACTTTTCTATTTCTCACATTGAGGTGTCAGCAAAGTGTTGCATTGTTTCTGGTTTTTGTTGATGACTTTTACATTTAAAATTTTTTTCATGAGGCACAGTTTGCAAACCACTGTTGTAATAGACTGATAGTTATCCAACAATCTAATTACTACCAATCAAATTCAACATGGAATTATAAAAACAAAACGTTTAATAATGTGGTGTCTCCTTCAAACTTAACAGTCTAGAATGTATTAAAAAATTAGAGTTCATCTTTGATTCCTAGATTACATTCAATTTATTTAAGGGACTATTTTTTTTAGTATTGATACATACATTTACATGTTTTTATGCACCACATTTTATTACTTGTTTGGGTCATATGCTTATTTACTAGTTATGCTAATGGTTTTATGGATGAGGAAGGTATATCTATAAGAAATGTACCCACATCTGCAGAGCGAGATCGATAATGGATGTTATTTTAAACCCACCCTTACCACACCCGACCGAGATTAGAGCCTCTTTCTGCCTGTCATTGGCATTCTAGTCTATTGGGAGAGTAGCGGCCTAGACCATTAAGATATTTACCCATATTGATGATCACACGGTGTAAGGTGTCCATAGGCAGCTCGTGTATAGGCACTGTGGAACTGCAGAACCCCCCCATTTCCACTAGATATTATCAATAACATTTAATATAATGAGTCCTTTTTTTCTTTCTTTGTTTTGGTAGTACAATATATATTCCTTAAGCTTAATGCCAGTACTTCAGTAGCCATCCCCCAGTTTATGAAAAAGATACAAAAATCTTTGTATGTAACTGTGTGCTTCACAGCATGTGTTTTGCTTAAAAACCGTGTACCATAATTTTGAATGTGATAAAGTGTAGAAGAGTGTAGAATGAGATTATTATCCTGCTTCTGGCTATTCTTTTTTTTTCTTTCTCTTTTATTTAACAGAAAGACTAAATGCGCTTGCAGTACTTTCAATGGAGAAAAATTTCCTCAATTGTCATCCAGATCAAGGGGAGATTATTAAACTTTTTGCGCAAATTAAAACAAGAAGAATGGATTTCATTTTTAAATTAATAGATCAACAATTAAAGTTAAAATAACTAAAAACTGTTTTGTTTTTTTTGTTGAGATTTTATCAAGTCCCTGAATAAATTTTCTTTTTATACAGGTTTTTTCCTTTTACACCATTTTAAAAAAAAGGTTAAAAATTTTCTGGAGCAGCACCCCCACTAACTTTAGCTACAAGCTGCCACTGAAGGTGTCACTTTTAAAAGTGATTGAGACTAACGATGATGGGGATAACTGAGTTAGAATCCTGGTAGGGTGAACTAAGGTTGATCCCTTAACGATTTCCAGCATTGTCTCCACACTAATGTTGGTATATTTAGTCTAAATTCCACCTCTCTCATCCTTAGCCCATCAAGTGTAAATATGTGGATTTCTTGGACAGATGGCAAGACTCGTCGCAAAAATTAAAATTGCTCACATTGGGACAGTGAAATAATATATGAGATCCCATCGGGGAAAAGTCAGCTATATATTGATTTTGAATCTGGTGAATAGAACACTTTTTACATCTGTTAATGTTTCCCGTCCGTGGTCTGGGTCAATCTTTTTATTCAAGCCATATATTTTCCAGTACCGGCTTGCTAGGCCTGCTTTAGCTTTATTACATATAATGAAAGATTACTAATATTCCTAGTGCGGGAAAGTGTTTTGGGCTAACATGACAAAACTAAATGAAAATATATGCTCAGTTAATTAAGTAACAATCTCGTTTCTAGAATTATATTTTATGAGAAAAGTGGGGGGCAAGGGGATTTGCATAAATTACTCAATCACACAATTATATATAGGGAGATTCTGGTAAGAATTAACTTTTGGAAATTATAAATTGTTTGTGGTTACTTTCTTATTTAGTATTATTTAATATGTTATGATTTCTATAAGAAATGGCAGTGACGGATTACAGGACTTAACATATCAATCTATCATAATTGTTCAAGTAACTTTTATAGTGGTCATAAAATTGTTTTTTATTTGAATCAGAGTGTAGATATATTACATTCAAAAACTACCATAAAATGTATCCAAATAAACTTATGTCTCCTGAGCTCAATTTTCGTATGGCTGAAAGATTTATCATTGCTAAAATGGATGTTTCCCATTTTAAAGTGATGAATTAATGACCAGGTGGCTGGTTGTTGCATCTTTTCTAGATTTAAGTTAGTTTATAAGTCATGTGCTGAAATAATCAGTCGGTTCAGAAAGATCACAATAAATACCAAAAAATAGCACACCTTAAATGTTTGTAAATATATTGAAAATTAATTCAAGCACTTGTAAAAATTCTTAGCAGCTACTAAATTAACTTTTACTTAACACACTGTATGCAAATTATCATCTGTCTACAATTAAAACAATTTTACTATTTAAAAAAAACACTTTAAAATCTCGTTGATATGACATTCTTAACCTAATCTTCTCTGTAAATAAATTAGTCCAATAAATGGCCTCTCACAAATGAAGTTCTCTCGTTAAGTTTCCTCGCCAAGACTTCAGTTTTTCATGCAGCGGTCGAGTTGCCGGTGCCGTTCACCTCGTTCTTGGGTTCCACCATAAAATTAAGGAAGCCGTCAACATCCTCCAGTTCTTTGGCCACAAACTTGGCCACTATCGTCGATCTTCCTGAAAACTTGGGAGTCATCTTGAAGGTGACTGTTGCTTCGGTGTTTGGTGCTACATTCCTAGATAAGAATATATTCAAATCATAGAATTAAAAAATCATCTTGAGACAGTCATCTTTAATTATTTCAAAAAAATATTGCGGCTGGCCAAGCTATAATCTACTTAAAATAAACATACTTTATCTAGATATATCACTGGATTTAAAGCAGGTTGCTTAAAATATCAGATCTATCTCTAAATATAAAACTGGATTTAAAGTAGCTACTTAAACTATATAGTCTTGCCATAGATCTAATACAAGATATAAATTAGGTTTCTAAAATATGATCCAACCTTAAATATATAACAGGATATAAAGTGTTTAAAATATATGATCCATCCCTAAATCTAAATAGGATATAAAGTACTTAAAATATACAGTATTGCCCCAGATATAATACAAGATATAAAATATACAGTCTTGCCCCAGATATAATACAATATATAAAATAGGTACTTAAAATATGATCCAACTTTAAATATAAAGCAGTATATATGATCCAATCTTAGCCGTGCCAGAACGCAAGGCCATTGTGACCCCAAAGTCAAAACTGGGGGAGAAGGGGCATTTCACAAACATAAATGCCTCTATAAGATATTTGGAGTATTTTTTAATGACTACTAAGACAGAAACTTACTTAACGCACTACCCCTAAGATTCCGAAACGTCGCACAGAGCACAGAAAATTCAACAGAATTTATTGATTCATAACATGAAAGAAAGTTAACATAATATTGATTTAAAATCAATTAGTTAACTTAGGATTGCGTAGTATAAAACTTTAATAAAAAAGTATAAGGTTTTATATCTTTTGAATGAATGTCTATGAAAAGCAGTGCCGGAACGGCGTTCCAGCTCCACTACACCCCTGAATCTTAGATCTATAACAGGATATAAAGTACTTAAAATAAATAAATCGTGTCTTTTAACAAGCCCCAATCCTTTGTAAATTATACTTACTGAGGGACCTTTATCTTGAGCTGTGAAGTAATCCCTGGCCCTTCAATAAGGAACTGTCCCTTCTTAAGTGGGATAGGCAGTGGGTTCTTAAGAGTTGCCACAGCACTGAACTCTTGACCTTGAACTGGTTCACCCTCAATCTAGAAACAGCACCACATAAGCATCAGGGATTTAGATTAAATCTTACAACTGTAATTAAATGTGTTCATGCTTATAACAAATGTACAAATTGTTAATAGTTTTATTTATATTTTTATATTTCAATGGTTGTATTAAACATCATCAATACATGAATAATTCACTCTTTTTTTTTAACTCTTTGGTAATCCATCAACCCAAAGTACTGTACATATATAGCCACGAAACTCAATATTCTCTAGAAACATTTACAAAAACCATAATGCATTTAAAGAACATACATATATATAATGTAGGTTTAAACTAATTAAATAAATTGATTCAAACAGATATAAAATGTAGGTTTAAATTAATTAAAGCCATATATTTTCCACTACCGGCTTGCTTGACCTGTCGTAGCTTCATATGCCTTATAATCTGACTTAAGATTAGGACAGGCACAACATCTAGTCCCCGGCTGTTAATTTAACAATGTGAAAGGGTGAACTCACATCTCACCAATGATCAATTTTTTCGGCCATGCCGGGAATGGAACCCGGGAACCTTAACCCAGTAGGCAGACACACCACTGACTGAGCTAAGGTGTTGGATAACTTCCACAGACTTACATATATAATTAAAGCAGGAGTAGCCATGTTGTTCCAGTAGCAGATCATAATTCATAATAGATTCACCATTAAATAATAAGTGATGTATGATCTTTGATAGGATTGTGTTATAGATGATTTCACGCAAATGTGGTTACACATCCTCTATATTTAATGTTCCTCATCCCCGGTTACTAAGTGTCAATATTAAAGATAGCCATGACAGTTAAATAAGATGTGTAGCTCTATAAAACCACGACTACCTTTATTTTAATGTCAGGTTTCCTGACTCTGAAGTCGTCCTGTGCGAAGTATTCATAGTTGTTTCCTTGGATGGTGGCAAGGCAGGCGATGTTGAAGGCGCACTGGTCCACCAGCCGGCGATAGTACTCATCATACGTCACTTCCATTCTTATTTCTTCCACTGTGTATATAAAACATATTCTTTTACTTATCTAAAGTAAAGATGAAAATGTAAGAGCAGAGTGTACCGGATATTCCTCATTAGTTATGCACAAAATTCAGGACAGAGAAAAAACATGAATATCCAAGAGTGGAGTGAATATTGTACTTAGGAATTCTTCAACATTATCACAATATATCAAATAATAGTTAAAGATAAAATGGATATTAACTCAGTGGGAGTTTAACTTACAAACATAAGTTTCATTCAAACCTTAATATTATACACACATATATTTTTTTTTCACACATACACACACACACTATTATTTATATATATTAGTACCATGTCTTACTACCTGTTCGGGTTTTACGCCTATATACTAATAACACTAATGGTTATATTTTAAGGAATTGTACCTACATTTGCATGTAATAATAGTGGAAAACCGTTTTGGAAAAAACACTCAATATACCCGATCAATATTAGGACCTATATCTCCCAGTCCTTGGCAGTATAGTCTACTGTGAAATAAGTGTGTTAGACCACTGAAGCCGATCTTGAAAATATTGTTATTACTCGCACCAGAATGGAAATATCTTGTTTTAGTGATAATATCTTTAACTAATTTGCAAAATTCAAAATTAAAGAAAACTAATATTTTATTTGAGGTATTTAAAGGGCATTTTCTAACTGAAAAACTATACAAACAGACAGTTTATAAACTAAATTCAATCTTGAACAGACACAACACCCAGTCCTTGATTATTAATTCATCACTGTGAAAGGGCAAACCCACATTCCACCACTGATAAATTGTTCTGCCATGGGATGAATTTACCCCGGGCACCCCTGGTTGCTACCGAATAATCGAAGGTGTCTGATCCATGTGACATTGATTGTTTGGACTTGAATGCTTTAGTTCCTGTAAACAGAGGCCCTAATGCTCGGAAAAGGTGGTGAAGGAGACTGAGGGGAATACAAAATATAATAGGAGATTCCAAAAATTAATTTGCAGCCCAATCTATATTCCGGCTATAAGAAGATTGCTTCAAGTGAGAAATACACAAAATTATATCTTTCAAGCATAGTATTAAGATTATATTTTAGTTTAAGCCAAATTATATATCAAATTAATTTTTACAGTTATTTGTTTATTTTACAATTATTTGTGTATATCTCTTTTTTTCTGTATTATTTTCTGAATATAAAAAAAGTACCACAAAAAGTGATAAATGTTCCTTTAACAAATACTAATTAGCAAGACCAGAACTTCCTTAACTGTTTCACTGACGCAAGTGGAATCTGTACAATATTGCCACCCAGTGCTGTGTCGTGGCGTTTTGACAGGTTAATCAGAGCTTGTAAAAACTGTATCTACGATATATTATGCCACATTAGGTCTCCATTTGACTAAGCATATACAGGCAATACTCACATGGGCCTGTATTTCCTTAGATACCTAGCCAATTGGTCATTGGGTGATCTAACTAAGTGACAAGACCATTCACAGGTACATTTGGAACAAGCTCTGCTTATCCTGGTAATAAGCGTTACTAGATATTTTAGTTATTAAGGGAAGTGGCGACAGAATGAACCCATTTTAATTTTAGATTCTAAAATAAAAATTTTTTTGTGGCAAATGAATAAATTGTAAACCAGGAGTCAGAAAACTTAAAGCAGTTCAAGTACTTGAGAAGTCTGGTGACAAAGGATGTCTACTGTACCAAGGAAATTAGTTAAAGGATTGCCATAGCCAAGGAAGCTTTCAATAAGAAGAGTTTACTGCTGACCAGAAGTTGAGTTTGGAACTGAAGGAGAAACTGATTAAATGCTATATTTGGAGCATAAAACTGTAGGGCAAAGAAAAGTGAACTCTCGGTAAGTTGGAAAATAAATACTTTGAGAGCTTTGAAATGTGGTGCTGAAGAAGACTTGTGAAGATCAGTTGGACAGACAGGGTGACAAATGAAGAAGTCCTAAGAAGAGTGGGTGAGAAGAAAACTATTTTGAATGTGATTCTTCGCCGCAAAGGAAACCGGATCAGATACATCCTTATGAGGAACTGTCTTCTGCGGCATTAAAGGCAAGGTTGTGGGAAAGAGGACATTAGAAAGAAAGAGGATTCAAACATTGGATAACTCCAAGGAAAGACCAAAATTTTGAAAGCTGAAAGGGGAGGCAGAGGACAGGACACGACACATTGTTGGTTTAATTTCACTGATAAGAGGAATGTACTTATCATAAGACAGAACAATTATTATTATTATTATTGTTAGCTATGATAGTGGAATTAATTAAATAGGTGATACAAAATAATTTATCTTAATCATGTATGCATTACTCTAACATGGTTTTTAATTTTTCTGATTAAAACCATTCCTTGTATCTTTTGCGCTAATAGGACTGTCCCATTTGAGTAGTTTAATGGGAGAGGAGGGAGTACATATACCACTTTTGTCCCCACTAACGATGCTCTTGACATTGTCAACAACTACGGACTATGGATATATTTGCAATATTGTATTTACATTTTTATTGTTACACTAACACACCAATAGCTCATGGCTTACTTTAGATAAGGCAAGAAGGCATTTTCTACATTGTGAAATGAGTCAACGCAGATTTAAATTTGAAGGCGTTACCAAAATCGATAAAGTTAAGGCTGCGCTTTTCACTTTTAATTTTAGGCGTTATAACTGTATTCATATTTTATAGGAAAGCTTGTGTGTTTCTGAAACTTTCAAATCGTAATTTCAGAATTAATATTTTCGAAACCTTACAAGCTATTTTCAACCCCTTCGAAAACTTCAATTATAAACGTTTTAAAATTTTCTTTTTATGTTAGCAATTAAAACATGCTGGAAAGTGCCTAAAATATATGTTTATAAATATTAATTGTTAGTTTAAGAAAGCACAGTATTTTACCACAAAAAAATAACCTGCCAAAAATTAAAAATGAATACAAGTTAAGTGCAGCCCTAAGGAGCTAGTATATATCTCACCTGCCCCTGCTTTGACAACTCGCTCTACATCATCCCTCTTGATAGCGTCCTTTACAGTTCCTGTGTAAAGTACTGCGTCCACCCTGAGGATTACCTTCACGGTGTAGTTCTCTGTGCGGCTACGATTCTTCAGGACCACCACCACGCTGCAGGATGGAACAAAAGATTAAGAGATGTGACACCCGACACATAGCTATACTTTATTCATTTCTAGTATTGGAATAGAAGTAGCGATACTTTATTTATTTCTAGTATTGGAATATAAGTATCGATACTTTATTCATTTCTAGTATTGGAATAGAAGTATCGATACTTTATTCATTTCTAGTATTGGAATATAAGTATCGATACTTTATTCATTTCCAGTATTGGAATAGAAGTATCGATACTTTACACATTTATAATGAAGAAAGAAAAATATTGATACTTTACTCATTTTTAGTACTGAAAGAAAAGTAACGCTATAGTTATCAAAAGAAACGTACCAATAAGAGTAGATATAGTATCAAAGGATTAAGTAGAAAATTTTATCCAGATATTAGGCTATTTTGATTTTTTTATGTACAAAAATGTACTACAATGTAGGACACTCGATATACAGTGAAATCTCTTTAATAGCGGACAGCTTCCAAGATCAAAAAGGTGTCAGTTATTTGGAAGCATATTTTTTGTATCATATTTCTTTAACACAGCTTAATCTATATGCACCTATGTATTGTGAATATTTACTACAACACTCTACTTACTGCATTGTGGATTATTGTATAGATGATAATTATGACTCACAAATAGATTTTGTATGTAGCTTACTGTGCAGATTGCATTATACACAGAACAATACGCTTACTACATGAATTGTTAACGGTAGACCTATACAGTATGTGTGTGCATGAGCAAAGAAAGCTGCTGGAACATTCCCCCACTTATGGCTCAAAATGAGTTGGAGATATGACCTTTAAGTACCTTATTTAATACTATGTAGGAAATTTTAGAAACTTTCCCTATAAGGGATAGGTGGGACTAATCACATTTCACGCTAGATGATTGAATTCTTGACATTCCTACAGTCAAATATACTATAAAATGAACTAGCATGATCAATTTTTGTCCATTGCTTAGGGATTGTTATGTATAAATATGTGTATTTAGAGTCTCCGTTATTGGGAGATTGTTTAACTTTAAGAGCCTGTGTTA
Organism: Timema californicum; assembly: GCA_902141385.1. Lineage (NCBI taxonomy): Eukaryota > Metazoa > Arthropoda > Insecta > Phasmatodea > Timematidae > Timema > Timema californicum. Next base: position 19,294 of record CABFOW010002449.1, on the reverse strand, counting down.
TATAGCAGGGAAATTCATACTGTCCGTTATAAGGAAGAATCCTTTATTCAAAGGTAGCCTATAACAGAGATTTTACTGTAAAAGTAACTGTAAAACAACCTTACCTGAAAGGTTGTCCAATCACAATGTCATCCCTGAGCTCAAAGTTAAAGTTGATGTCATTAAAGTCATCATTAAGATAATATCGACTGAAGTGTGATTCGCTCTGCTTCAGCGCTCTCAACATTGTGGCTCTCTCTTCATCACTCTCTGAAAAAATAAATAGGACATTTTCACATAGTATTAGATTATATAAGCAATCAAATGCTTTAGCTCAGTCGGTAACGTGTCTGCCTACTGAGCTAAGGGTCCCGGGCTCAATTCCCAGCATGGTTGAAAATTTATTATTAATGAAATGTAGGTTTACTCTTTCACATTGATAAATTAACAGCTGGGGACTTGATGTTTTGCCTGTCCTAGTCTAAGTTAGATTATAAGGCATATGAAGCTGCGACAGGCCTAGCCAGCCAATAGTGGAAAAATATATGGCTTGAATGAAAAAAAACTGACTCAAGCCACAGGCTGGGAACAGTTATGATTGTAAAAAGTAATCAGATTATGTAAGCTAATGTTTTTTTTAATATAAAAGGTAAAATTCTGACATACATCCTTGTTCACGGTCTTGCCCTCTGGCCTTTCACAGCCTGTATTGTTGAATTTGAAACAATAGATATTTAAACATGCACAGTGGCATTCTTTAGTTCTATAAAAAGGTGTTGGGTGCAGCATCATTATTTGGTATCATACAAAGATTTATATTTTTCTGGCTCTGGACAGTACTTGCAGTCTAAATATTATGAGTGTTTCCTTCTTACTAAGCATACATTAATATTTATATCAAATCTCCTGCATTATTAAAATCATGTGATCTAGTTTAGCGCTAAACTATATATTAGTTCAAAAAAGTACATTGTTAGTCTAAGTTTCTGTAGCATCCGACCTTATGAGGTGAAGAGAAGTTTGTAATTTCATCCCATAAAACTGATTTTTTTTTTTTTTACAAATGACAAAACACAAACGCTAGCACAGAGAATAAAGAGGTTATGCTAATAATGAATGGTGTAGATGTCAAAGAATTGAGCTTAGGATCACCTGCAAAACTATGAACCTTATCAAACTAATTTGAGATATATACTTAAAAGCTTAATTCTACTAATACTACAAACAAAAGTAACAATTTTATAATATATATATATATATATATATATATATATATATATATCTTTAAGTAAAACCTCTTTCACTTAGGGTTGCTTCCTTTTACATTTTCCTATCTAAGTGTGAATTGAATTTAAGTCTTAGCAATGTAAACATACAAGTAGTTCTAATGACTTATAAATGGAAATAAATACACAAAAATAAATTCTATTTGAAAATGTGAATCTAATTAAATTTAAAAAATATTGATAATTTAATCATTGAGGTTTTTTTAAAAATTAAGTTCATTTAACTTAATGTGTTTCCTTAATATTTATTCAATTTTAGTTTGAAAACATATAGTGTGTGCCACTGGCCCTCTATGATATTAATTAAAAATAATATTACTTTTTTACATCCATCACTGTTTCCAGCCTGTGTCCTAGGTACGTTTTTTATTCAAGCCATTATTTTCCACTGCCGGCTGGCTAGGCCTGTCGCAGCTTCATATGCCTTATAAGCTAACTTAGACTAGGAATAGGCCATGCCAGGAAACGAACCCGGGACCCTTAGCTCAGTATACAGACAAGCTACCAACTGAGCTTAGATGTCAGATCATTTTAAGATAATCCAGATAATTAAAAATTGTTCTAAACATTTGGCCTATATAATAATGCTAAACCCTACATCAATGAATGTTAAGTAGGAAATTATTTTGATCTTTGTCCGACTATCTGTTTGGCCCACCCACATTTTTACACTCAGTAGTGAAAAGTAAGATAGAATTTAAAGAAAATCAACCAACATCTACGTGGAGGGGGAGTTTAAAATAATTTAGGAAAAACCACCCTAGGTTACACCCAACTGGGATTTGCACCTAGATCTTCCTATTGCTATAAATCTAGTCTTATAAGAGAATGAAGCATTAGGAAATCCAATCACCAATGTGGATTGGATGGTTGTTAGTATGCTTCTAAACATAAAGCTAAGATGGTTTATAAATAGAAACGTAAACTGAAATTTCCGTTATCTGTTTGCAAAAGTCCCTCGGACATTAACTAAATCTACTCACTCTCTGGATATTTGTAACTGTCTGTAATATCTTCTCTCTTAAATTCTCCAACGGCCTTTGTACTGATCAACTGACCAATCCTGAAACACAAACATTGATCCCTTGCCAAACAGTCACTCTAAGATTTAAAAAAAAGCTCTAGGTTTGTTTTGACAAGTCAAGACAGTTTGGTACATCAAGCTGTTTTGACAAGTCAAGACAGTTTGGTACATCAAGCAGGTCATGTCATATTTTCCTAGCAGCTTAAGAGAATATCTCACGGTTGATAACGCTTGGCCAGGTTTGTTGCATTCTTCACTTGAAGACAACAAAATTGGGATTAGTAGTGTTGTATATAATACGTTTAAAATGTGGTGAAATTTTTTCACTGGTTTTGATTCCAACATTTTATAGAATAGTATTCAGAAAACCTTATAACTGAGGAGGTCGAGCTAAAATTACGATAACCCTTTTTTAAGAAAAAATGTGTTAGCAATTTATTTCTAGTGGCATACTTCCCTAACTAAAAGTTGTTTTTATAGTCAGTCAAAACCTAAAGGGGTAAAAATGTTTACAAATACCAAACTCTCCTTGTTTATCCACCAAACTACATTACAGATTGTATGAAATGTAGTACATAACATCTCTCACAGTGTTAATATTCTTTTTCATTTTTTTCGTTTTTTAACTAATCAATAATTGTAGTCAAAATCTCAAAATTCTAGTTTCTAGGTGCACCTGTTTGTGCACAGGAGCTAATTCTAAAATGTCAATTCTCTGCTTCTAGTAGATATCATGCCATTATCATGACAGAAAATTACTTCATTTTATTAATATAGAAGATAATTAATTCAAGGTAACTATATTGAAAGAGATATTCTGGCGTTGAAACTATTTCTAATTTGGGATAGTTATAATAATATAAATTGGAATTCACTTACAATACAAAAATAATTTTAACTGTATTTATCTTACCTAGTAAATACATTGCCAGCTATTTAAAAAACAACAATATAGTCATTAAAAGTTTCATTTTTAAAATAATCATAATAGAGAATTTATGTGCTATATAATAGTTTTAAGCAAAATCCTATTTGTGATCTAGTATTTTTTATATTTCTCAACCCATCATTACAAACAAAATGAATATTATTTATTTTAGTAATAAAAAGGTTTTTAGATTAATAGGTAGTATTTTAGATATCATATTCTGAAAAATTGAAAAATGACACCTGGAATATGATATCTAAATGGTGTTATCCTCACTAAAATGCATAAATGATAGCTTCGGCTATTTGATTCATTAATAGTATTATAGTTAAATATTGATAACTAATTTTAGATTTCAATTTAATATGTTCATATGGTGTAATGCTTAATGCAAAACATATTGTAGGGATTTCTACCTATTAATCTAGTTATATTTATATTAAAATTAAAGTTATTATGTAAACAAAAATTATGTGCAACCAATTGACAAGCTTGAACAGGTAGAGAGTTCCATCCCCTTTACTATCCCTGCTACTAACACACACATAATAACATGGCTAACAACCGTTTGTGCATTAACACCAGAGAGAGATAATTGAATTTTGAATGAGTAAGAAAACATTTCACTTGTACAGTCCCGCCAAGCAGTACTTGAATTGGCAACAACCGACAACCTGCCACTGCCCAAAGTTACACAAGCTTTATATAAACTTTTATCCTAAGATTTTTTTTACATTCATTACGGTTTCCAGCCTGTGGCCTGGGTCGGTTTTTTATTCAATCCATATATTTTACCCCACCGGCTTGCTAGGCCTGTCGTAGCTGCTTATGCCTTAGACTAAGACAGCCACAAAACCCAGTCCCCGGCCATTAATTTATCAATGTGATGTGACCAATGCGGTGATGATGATGATGATGATGATAATGATGATGATAATAATAATAATAATACTGTAATGCGTACCTTTCTATTAATGAATCATAATTTATTGTTAAAATTAGAAGTTATTGCCAGCACATTAATCCACCTTAGTGATACTGGAGTATAAATTGTTTGGATAGAACACTTAAATACACTAATACACACTTTTTTTTAAACGTGTTTTGTAGTTTTCTTTCCTCTCTTTCTTATTGGCATTACAAATGATGGTTGTAGGGGAAAGGCTAAAGGGAATAGAAGATTAAACAGCTTATATAGCTAGTCAGAGAAAATGACCCAAAAAAAACTATTGCCTTATATCCTGATAGCAATTGTTACCTTCTTGTTAACTAAGGCTTTAATTAAGTGTGAATGTGCTCACCCTAAAACATCCTTCCTGAGCAGCTTGAGTGGCTGAGTGGGCCCTGCGTACCGCCAGAACACCTTGTCCGCGTTCACCTCGGAGAAGACAAAGGCGTTATCGTATGGTCGTAACACCTCTCCCTGTTTAACGGCGGCCACAGATGCAGGTCCACAACGGAACATATCCTCGCTGAGTTCCTGAGGGGTAGCGTCTATTGCCTGCCAGCCACCATAGTCCCCAGGGAGGAGGTCAGGTCGATCCATCCAAACCTCGTTCCACACGTGGAAATTCCTGAAAAACATTAATACAGAAGAACTGTAATCCTTTTCGAAAATTGGTTGTCCTTATCTTAAAAATGGATAAAACTATAAAGTAAATATAACCAGTATCCGACTTTTGTCTTAACCTAATTTACTAGACATCATCTTTAAAATCCGAGGTGATGGAATCACTGCTATAATTTACTTTTCTATTTGTTCCCATACTGACAGATCCTTTCACCGTCATTGGTGCTTTCATTTTGATGTGCACACATATATTTCCTTCGTTGTGATTGGTAACCCTTAGTAGTCCATATCGACTAGTCCTTAGAAAGTTAAAATATAGCCAACTTCTACAAATTGATAAGGATTAAGGATAAGGACTATGTAGATCTGTAAAAGTGGAGTCGATCTCTTATGGACTACCACATATCTTTCCGATATGTGGTTTGTAACCAGAATTTAACAGCTCTTATTCAAAATTAATGTTATAGATAGATGGTATTAAAAGATTAACGGTATAAGTTTCCACTCGCAATCTCCAACCCTTTTAATAATTTCACTATAGAGCTATTTATTGTGACATTTCTTAGAATTAATTTATTGAACTCGTAAAATTGCACGGCTATTTAAACATGAACATGTCAGCCATCTTCTTCAGAGCTAATCAGTAATTTTATAATAGCCTACTCCGAAATTGCCAATAAATATTTGGTCACTTTACTGATAGCTAAGTACAAGACTGAAAGCACTTCAATAATACGAAATGTTACCATATGGAATCATTGTTGAGTTCCTCCATGGTCTCACCCTCCTCGTTGACAAAGTAGTCGACAGTGAGACTGTTCTGGGTATCATGAGCTGAGGAGTAGGTGGTCACAGTTCTGCAAGGGATGCCAATAGCACGGCAGACTGGAAACACAAGGTACCAACTTATAGCAGAACTCTCCAACATCCACCCAAACACTCAAGAGTTTACGAGCAAAAACAATTTAAATCTTAGAGCAATGGAAGATTAGAATTTGTTTTTTGATAGCGGAAAGTTATTTGAAATTTGGAGCCCTTAAAATACTAGAGATTTGATGGTTTAAAAAACTAAAATATGAAATTTTAAATTTTAAATCATAATTACTAGTGTCTTATCCAGACATAAATATAAGGAAAAACTAACAGCCAATCCCTAGATTATTAATATATCCCTTAATTGAATGTGGATTCAAATTTATAGAAACAAAAATAATTATTAATAAGATACGATTTCTATTTCTTATATACCAACTCAAAAATTAAGGTTAAAAAATAAGGATTGAAGAAAAAAGAACATTTTAAGTGGGGAGGATTTTGATTCAACCCATCATGATTTTTGATACAGAATAAAACCATAACTATTCATCAAAATCCATACCAGTCATCAGGGGCTTCAATACCTACTTAAGCACCACCTGGGATTTTTTGAAGGGGCTGAGAAAATCTTAAGCCCTGTCCAATATTTTAAATGTATGTTTATATATAATGTTGTTTAACTAAATGACTAAACCAATGCCCATATTTAAGTCATTCAACACAAAATTTAAAAAAATAAATAATTGGCCAGCACAATTCACAAACGTGTGCCATACTCGGCTTGTAAAATTTAAGTAATGAAGGTCATTTCACAAAATGGCCACTGGTGGGGCACCATTCTCTTTACATTCCTCAAGAGGTACTAAAACTACTTTAATCAATTTATACACCAAGTCTTGCGATCTACAGCTGTCACTTTTGATAATAAGTATCAAAATTGAAGAAATAGTACCTTTAATATGGTTCAAGAATCCATTATCCTAAATAATATATTTGTATTTCCTCAATTGTCTTTCCAAATATTTTTTTACTATACATTACAGCAAGGGGTGAAAGCCATTGATTAAATAAATAATAAAAATAGCCATGATGATAATAAGCACTATTAAAATAAGTTGTAAAGTCATTGAGGGTAAAAAATTGTCTCAGGAAGGGACCCCAAACACCTGTTTGTAGTTAAGCAGCATCCTCACTCCACACTTCCAAACAACTTCCGAAGATGCTGCCAGTCATTGCATCAGTAGGAGACGAGTTTTCTTAAAACCTTTATTAGTTCCAATTCCCAATCTCTAAAATGAAATCATTGCTAATGTGAATCTATTAAAGGGGCCTACATTAACTTTGAGAATCGTTGTGGTTGTCTACCCTATTCCGTGATATTAAAGAATTGGCTTGCTATTTCTAATTATGGTTAACGCCAATATGAATTGGTCCACACATTTGGTAGTTATTGTGGAACAAATAAACGAACACATTTTTGAGCAGCCACCATTTTTAAACGAGTAGCCACATATTAAATAAATTGTATATGACCTTTGATCTTGGTTCAAAGAATGTCCTTCTCAAATTTCGTAAGAATTGGACCACTAAGTTGTTAGCTATTATGGAACAAACATCCAGACACTGGACAGACTGGACAACTTAAAACAAGACCTCACTATGCTCGATCAATCAGTTTTACTTACTAGTGGTAAGCACACCAGAGAAGACCCAGCACTGTCCGTACTTTACTGGTTTCTTGTTCTTGTAAAACTGTTGAAGAATCTTCATGCTGCCGATCCACTTGGTTGGAGGAGTGTGGCTACCGAAGTCATCAGACCAGTTCCCCTGGACAGCTCCATTGTCGTCAGGGGAGTTCACCTGAAACACACGCACCCTTTGTAAGAACATGATTCGAATATGACTTACAAACACGATTAGAATTTTGGTAGGAAGGACAATATGTAGATTTTTTTTATTGTAACATGAACACATTTTACTATATAATAATAATCTATTTAAAATTGTAGATGCACACCATCTAACTTGAAGCATGAATAAAAATTTGAACATAATTTGGTATTATTATTTAGCACCAAGTCTTACTAACCGTTTGGGTTAAACCCTCTCTGAATATTTACTTTTTTCTTTCAAATAAAAAATCTATTGGGAAGTAATATAAGCTGTCATGAATTAAAATAAATTATACAGAGCCCTACACTGACTTTATCGCTCCAATGTTTATTAAAAAAGGAAATATTTACTCAAAACTTGTAATATATGTGAAACGAAATAATACACATGAGCAAACCCGAACACAAATTATACTAGACTACTGTAAAACATTTTTTGACTACCAGTTTTAAATTTTCTAATATTATTTTTGAAGAATTAAAGTCTTCATTTGTATATTTGGACCAATAAAAAAAGATTGATATTGGGTCTACAAGGATCAAGACTTCGTATTAAAATTTCGAGTTCCGGTTAAAGTTTTCCAAATTGTATAAGAGGTTGTACATCAAATGGTTATCACATAGCTATTAAATTCCTCATTTATAAATTTTAACCAATATCAATGTATAAATAATTGAGATGGATCACATTTCCTCTAAGAGGTTAAGGAAAAAAAAATCATCAACTTTTTGAGATACATATTTGCTAACTCTATGGCATTAGAGAGTTGTTGTGTTGAGAATTGAGTAGTATTATCTACTTATAAAGCTCACAAAATTGTATAAATATATCTATGAATATCTCAGACACAATTGGTTTTATAGAAGTATATTTAATTAAAAGTTTTTTTATGTTGAATAGTACTACAATTTTAGAATGATAAGTTAGTTAGTATCTCAAACAGATTTGGAGATATGGAAATTTCCGCTTCTGTCAAGTACCCTAAAATTCCTTTTCATGGAAAAATTAAAATAGCCATTTTATTTATAATCTTAATCAACGACCAGATATGAGTTTTAATCAAAATTGGTGACCCATTTTTGAGGAAATTGAATTTTTCTCTTCTCACCCTTTATTAAACGCTTAATTTTAGGGTTAAACAGACACACCTCGGGACAACCCTATGAAAGCCCTAGATACCAATTTTTAGCCCGATCAGTAAAATAGTTTAGCTCTAGTTGGAGGTACAAACATATGAAAATTTAAAAAAATATATATATATTTTAGGG
>CABFOW010002449.1:0-10511 GCA_902141385.1 Timema californicum | reverse complement strand
GAGGGGTCGTCATGAAACCTCGAGATTCATTAAAAGCTTGAGTTTGATTTTTTTTATAATCAAAGTACTTTCTCTACCTGTAAGATAGTGAGATATTAAAATAATTCAAAACTTATATCTTTGGCGTACTAACACCACCACTACTTGAGTTTGTTAGCTTATTCATATCCATATTTAAATATCATGTTAACACAAATAAACCAAGCACAATATTATGTTGATCATTTAGTGTGAAACAGAGGCCCCAAATCCTTTAAATTCCCCGGTTGGCTCCTTGCGTTACCAATTGCGTTACCAGCGGAACTCGTTTCACAAGCTCGCTGCACTCACCGCTGCTGACATGGCGCGCGTGGTCTTGATGGGGTCTGAACGGCCGCTTAGCCCGACTTTCCCCACTTTGGTCAGCAGATAAAGGGCACAGTCTAGAATGTCCTTCTCGAACTGTGCGTACTTCCAGACGCAAGGGCGCAGCCTGTTGTAGCTTCCTCTCCAGATGAGACCAGTGTCTGCCAACACATACTCCGCCAGGAGGTTGTCTCCTTCCATGTACACTTGGTCCACTGAGAAAGAACACCCATGCCTCATTATTTGCATGTTAGATTGTTAGTCTACTATAATAGGAAATTCCAAGCCTTAAATATACCATTTTATGATAGGGTGAGCTCCCAGTTTATCGATGATCATATTTTTTATCCTCCAGGAAATTTAATTCGGGAAACTAGATCAAAAAGCACTACATAGTGCAGTTTTAATATCCCACTTTATTTATGAATATTATTTAATTTTTATTTTGAATGTATAATTTCTTATTTCAGAAGATAAACATCCACAAGAACCCAGGAGGATTGGTGTGGATGAATTTCCTCTTTTTTTAAATCAGTGTGTGTACGAATGCTCCCTCTATATATTTACTTAAAGATAAATAAATTATGTAAAGAAAGAACTCATCCTACCATGCTAATAATTCTTAAGTTAGTTTAGTATTACAGCTCAAACCTGACGTCATAATTGTGGTGTGGTTTTCTGAATTCTACTTTACAAGACCATATAATTGCTGAATGGATATCAGTGAAACAATTTTACAATTTTTTAAAACTTAAATTTGAAGAAAAAAAATTAAAACTAAAAAGCTTTTAAGCATATCCCAATTTCACTGTTTTCAAAGAAAGAGTGCAGAAAATAACATTTCAATACATTCTCTTGTTAGAACGCAATAAAATATTTATTATTCCAGTTAATCAGCCGTGAACTGAACTATTTTTAAGTGAACTACTTCCAAGCTAACAGAAGGTATTAACAATGGTATAAAACATTTGCTTTTTTCCTATAAAAAAACACTTTCTTTAAATACGAGTATTCACACTCAAGAATAAAAGTTAATCAAAATAAAAAACTAGTCAATTTAAATTTATATTATGGTTAATCTATAAAAAAATAATTCTGAAACTTAAAAAGCTTATTCCCGCCCCAGAAACATTTTTCTTAAATATAACTTATTTATGTTAACAGAATAGTGTAGAGAGAGGTTACAGCGAGGATCTAGATGAAGATAAAATAAACAAACCAAAAATGTTTGGTGAAAGACCAGAACTGATGAAGTATAGAAAAATAAACTTAACTGGGAAATAAAAAACAAGAACGAAAGTTTCAGGAGCTAAAATCTTTTAGATGTTACAGCCATCATAAATTTAACAGCCCTTGTGATCCTGGAGGTTCAGGTTCTAGTCCCAATAACTATATATATTACCTATAGGCCAATACTGTTTTTACATCCTAGGTCTAGTAAAATTCCAGTTGACAATACAATTTTTATGGAAAGAGACTAAGAAAATACAAACATATTTTTTGTAATTAACATTGGTAACATTTTACTATATTAGTGTTTTTGTTATGTATAGTCAATGTACAAAACCTATCAAAAGTGACAGCTACAGTTGAAAGACTCAACGTATGAATATGTGAAAGAAGAGCTAGTAACTTTTCTAGGTATTATCATCTTCCTTTTAAAATAAGACTGTAATTTCTAAAACGTTCACCTTTTTCATGATTTATTTTAAACTATGCTAAAGGTTTAAACGTTATTTATTCATAAAACACTGTACTGTACTAGTATTTATTTTAATATCACTAACATATCTAAGGGAACAGGAGAGGAAAGTGTGATTTTTAATAAACTTCATTGTATCAAGATATACAGATAGTGTAGGCCTACTTACTTACTCTATGGCATTAATAACTCGAAAGTTCATTTCCATACTTATGATACCTATCCCTCCCTATCTTAAGCTAGTTCTATACAGTCGTCTCATTACACCCTATCCCTATCTTGTGATAGTTCTATACAGTCCGTCTCATTACACCCTATCCCTATCTTGTGATAGTTCTATACAGTCCGTCTCATTACACCCTTTCCCTATCTTGTGATAGTTCTATACAGTCCGTCTCATTACACCCTATCCCTATCTTGTGATAGTTCTATACAGTCCGTCTCATTACACCCTTTCCCTATCTTGTGATAGTTCTATACAGTCCGTCTCATTACACCCTATCCCTATCTTGTGATAGTTCTATACAGTCCGTCTCATTACACCCTTTCCCTATCTTGTGATAGTTCTATACAGTCCGTCTCATTACACCCTATCCCTATCTTGTGATAGTTCTATACAGTCCGTCTCATTACACCCTTTCCCTATCTTGTGATAGTTCTATACAGTCCGTCTCATTACACCCTATCCCTATCTTGTGATAGTTCTATACAGTCCGTCTCATTACACCCTTTCCCTATCTTGTGATAGTTCTATACAGTCCGTCTCATTACACCCTATCCCTATCTTGTGATAGTTCTATACAGTCCGTCTCATTACACCCTTTCCCTATCTTGTGATAGTTCTATACAGTCCGTCTCATTACACCCTATCCCTATCTTGTGATAGTTCTATACAGTCCGTCTCATTACACCCTTTCCCTATCTTGTGATAGTTCTATACAGTCCGTCTCATTACACCCTATCCCTATCTTGTGATAGTTCTATACAGTCCGTCTCATTACACCCTTTCCCTATCTTGTGATAGTTCTATACAGTCCGTCTCATTACACCCTATCCCTATCTTGTGATAGTTCTATACAGTCCGTCTCATTACACCCTTTCCCTATCTTGTGATAGTTCTATACAGTCCGTCTCATTACACCCTATCCCTATCTTGTGATAGTTCTATACAGTCCGTCTCATTACACCCTTTCCCTATCTTGTGATAGTTCTATACAGTCCGTCTCATTACACCCTATCCCTATCTTGAGCTAGTTCTATACAGTCCGTCTCATTACACCCTTTCCCTATCTTGTGATAGTTATATATAAACCATTTCATTACACCCTATCCCTATCTTGAGCTAGTTCTATACAGTCCGTCTCATTACACCCTATCCCTATCTTGAGCTAGTTCTATACAGTCCGTCTCATTACATCCTATCCCTATCTTGAGCTATATCTATACAGTCCGTCTCATTACACCCTATCCCTATCTTGTGATAGTTCTATACATTCCGTCTCATTACATCCCTATCCCTATCTTGAGCTAGTTCTATACAGTCCGTCTCATTACACCCTTTCCCTATCTTGTGATAGTTATATATAAACCACCTCATTACACCTTATCCCTATCTTGAGATAGTTATAGGCTATAGAGTCCACCTCTTTGAACCCTATCTCACTCAGGTCTATTCTAATATTATCCTCCCATCTGCATCTAGATAATCCAAATGGTTTCTTCCCACTGGATTTGCCAGTAAATACCCTGAACAAGGTTCTAGAGTCTTCCATTCACACTGCTTGTTCTGTCCACCGTAATCTGTGAGATTTGACTATTCTAACAGTCTTGTTATTATTACAGGGTATTTAGTTCCTCATTCTGTAACCTAACTCCCAGTACTCTCATTCTTTTTGGGACCAAATATCTTCCTAAGCATTTTGTTCTCAAAACACCCTAAATGTATTTTATTTAAAAACGTTCAAATTTGCTGTCTCCAATAGGAATAATGTTGGTATTAAATATACATGCAATAAAATTTCACATTGTGCAATGCTTTAGAATTATTAAGTAGTCTTACATCTGCACCAAGGATTGTATAAAATATAGATAGGATCCTTGTGACTGTAGCTAAAGGCACCATCATTCTTCAATTTGGTGTCTATCTCGATATTCCACTGTCCTATGATGGAATCGGCCGCAGGAGTTATCTGTAAGAAACAAAATAAACACCTTAATTCTGTTGATTACATTGTAAATCCCATTATTATAGGATTTACTGTCATTCGAGGATATACTTTTTTAGAATAATAGGTTTTAAAGAGAAGAATAAAACGGCTATTTATTAAGTGTTGTCGGTAAAAATCGATTCGAAAATAATGTAAACTTTCATAAGTCAAAAAATGTTATCAACAAGAATTCAAAACCTGGGCCTTTGGCGTAGTTTGCCAATTATATACCGATTCAGTTATTCAGCTGACCGATATCCAAGAGACACTTCTCACAGAATCTTCTTTTAAGGTTACGTTCATTATCGCACTTATGGAAGATCCAAAGTATTTATCCCTGTCTAAGCCACAATAATTATTATACATATTAAAACGAATTAAACTTAGTTTAAAAATAAGTGAATAACCAGTTTTTACATTATTTTTTTTTTGTAATTTTATTAATATAGAGCAGAGTTTCCCAAACTTTCAATTTCAATAGTCGCATACCCCTTTCATAGCTATGGCATAATCAGTAATATCAGATCTTCAGAAGAAACGAAAACATTTGCTGTTATATATAAACGGCCGTTCTAAATTTTGACAAAAATTTGGTGGTAAGCTAAGCCTTGATAGGGAAAGAAAGGCTATAAAAGCCCATGAAATCATGTTCGAGATTGCTTTAATTTGTTTATCAAACTTAATACAATAGAGTCCTGACTATCTGGCCCAAAGTGGCGAAATTACGGGCCGGATATCGAAAAAGCCGGATAACGGAAAAGCTGTATAATACGGAAACCCAAATGTAAATCATTTTCAGTGTGGGTATACCTCATGTATATTAGCCCCATGGCTTCTTTGGTGCTAACTGACAGCTCACAGCTGACTTCTGACAGTCAACATTCAGGTAAATACCTAAATTTCGACTGTCAGAAGTGACAGCTACTAAACACGTGTTTTTTCAGATCATTTGGTTTGGCGTAAAGATACATAATTTGGTCGGGTAAATTTTCAAAGCCGTCAGCTGTGAGCTGTCAGTCAGCACCAAAGAAGCCACGGGGCTACTGTAGCTACGACTTGCACACACCTCCCTGGACACAGCTTCTGTTTCCAGCCAAATCAACACAGTGATGCTCTATCTACACCGACCAAGACTGCAATAGTACTATATTATACGCCAACCACATGCATACAAAATATGCTGTACCATCTCCATGAAAATGTTGTAAGGCATTTGTGATCAATTTTAGTTAATATGTAGCGGTTTATTTATTTTAAAACGCACTTGTTGACACAACTAAAAGTGCCGGATAATACGAAGGGTCGGATAATCAAAGGCTGGATAGTCGCGACTCGTGAACTATCATAACAAATATTATGAATAAATCTCAGTGGTAAGGCATGAAACGCTTCGGGTTACATGAACTACATTTTTTTAAACTCACCACTATGGAGTATTTAAGCCAATTTATATAAAAAAACATAACTAAAAAAGTTGGTTCCAGTTTAGTATCAGGCCTCCCAAATGTTGATTATGATACGTCCATGATTGGCAAGAAAACTTGTGCAATCTTAAACGAACCGTTTGTTGAGTTCCCAAGAGTCACACACAGATATAATAAAGAACTTACATGGACAGTGATAACGTTTTCTGTGGAGTTTTCAAGCACAGCATTCCAGGCTCCTCCAGATTCGGCCCCATTTGCTAACAAAGGGACAGCTACCAAAGACCCTTGACCGTAGTTGGGTTTTTCGGCATCTGTAAAGAAGAAACAACAATATTTTAATATATAAAAAAAACTTCACGAATAATAAATATACATTATAATACCACAAATGTCCAAATTTAAAACCAAATATGCGTGTAATTTACTTGTATCTAGTGAGATCGTTAAAAGCGTATTATTTTAAAATCAGAGCATTATGCTTTTTTTTTCTTTCTTATAATGACTTTACTTATTGGTATCACCCACTAAGTTTAAAATTAATTATCATTCTTCTGTCCCCGGCTATCCAAAAGAAAAGATTCCTTCAACTATTTATTCTACATCCTAGCATCACATACTTCGTTCACAATTAAAATTAAGTATCCTAAAGATAATGCACTTCTTATATGGAAAAGAACAGCTTTATCCACTTATCTTATATCCTGGCATCACCCGCTACGTTCACAATTAATAAGTATTCTAAGCACAATGTAAGTTACTATGAACTCTGGTACTCTTCTATCCAAAAGAAAGGTTTCATCAAGTATTATTTTATTTATACTATTCTCTCATTCTACGTTAATAGTCAAATAGTATTAAACACGGGAAAATTCCAAAAAGTTAACAAAAATCAAATTTTAACCCCTGAAAAAACCAAAATTGCGAAGCAACTTTAAAGTCAGTGCGGGCCTTTCTTTGGAAGCTTATTGTGGCTAAATGGTAAGACCAATAAAAAAAACTGATTGTACCAGAGCTAGATTTTATTTAAGGTAAATTTTGCACATTTTCCACAAATTTTAAAATTTTCAGACACACTTATGGGACAGCTATAATCATGAAATTGTAAAAATAAACCAACTTTCAAAACAACGCTGGAATTACATTAGTTTACAATCACTGGGGGGTTTGGAACTGGACCCCACAACGAGCAAAACGAGTTTAGTATACCCACTTCGGTGACCACGTGGTTTAACGCGACACACTCGCAGAAGATTAAACTGCTGATAGCGGGGAGAATTAGGTTCGAATCTCAGTCGTATGTGGGGAGGGGGAGCGAGGGCTTATAAATTGTNTTTTTTATAAAACCAATAGTTTCTGAAATATTGGCAAATTTAAAAAACAAAATGGAAGTCTACTCACCCACCACCGTGAAGATAAAGGACACTGCATCCTTTTCAGGGTTGTAACCTCGGCTGAGAGTGATTCGCATGACGAACTGTTGTCCCCTTCGCACCACAAGTTTAGGATCCTTCTCACGCTCCATCAGCTCGTATTTCTCCGTGTGGTGAGGTGGTCCATTCTCCGCCAGGCATAGATCGACCTCCTTCACTGTCACCACTTCATTCTCACCACCGCCATCAGTTTCTGAAAATTAAAAAAAAATTAAACTTACACTTTTAGAATGTATTTCTTATTCTAAGACACCAGGAACTCTAAGATCCTTTGACGCAATGAAATAGTACGATACCTATCCCTATCTTGAGCTAGTTCTCTCTCATCACTCTCATTGCACCATATCCGCATCTCTAGCTAGTTATATCCAGTCCACCTCACTACACCTTATCTCTTTCAGACCCATTCTAATGTTATCCTCCCATCTGCGTCTAAGTCTTCCTAATGGTCTATTCCTAGAGTGCAGCTTGGCCATTGAACATTTGTAAACGTTGATTTGATAATTCACCGAACTAGATATTTTTATTATAAACATAAAATATAGAATATGTTTGGTGAAATACAGAAATCTGTGTCAAATAATAATAGAGGTTTGCTATAATGTAACCTTTCCCTATCTTAGAAATCTTGATATTTTTGGGCAAATCCTAGATGTAAAGACTTTCCTTAAAAAGTTAATATCGAGGGGCATATATATCGAGGGTCCATTAGAAGAATACTCGACCTAAACCACCCTCGATATAGTTGAAGGCCCCCGCCCACCAAAGCTCGACCAAATGAACACTCGATATAAGGGACCTCCAATGTAGTGGCGATCTCTCGTGGAAAAAAACCTTATTTTTGACTTCTCTAGCTAGACCTTGATCAGGTCTTTAAGGGAAGTAGGGGAAGTAAGGGAAGGGGGAGGGGACAGAATTATTTTGCAGGGAAGTTTTGATGCGGACTGTCTCAAGGCTTCCAACTCTTTAGTTTCAAGTGATCCTATATTGACCAGAAATACAGTCCAATTTTCATAGGAAAAGCCTTTCAGATAATAGCCTACACATATGTTATTGTTGTTGTTGTTGTTGTTGTAAGCAATGATAAAAAATTTCTCGATTAATAATATTATTTCATAGCTATTGATAATACCTATTAAAAGTGACAGCTAACGATCACATAACCTGATTTGTGAATAAACTTATATGTAAGTAGAGCTGAAAGCTTTTTTATCTGCAGATAAGATTCTTATTTGTATTATGTTTATTTTAGCACCGCATCTTACTACCCGTTCAGGTTTTACGCATATGTATTAATTACACAAATGGGTAAGGGATTAGAAAGGCTAAATTTAGAGGAAACGCACCTGCATTTGTTTGAAGGGAGAGTGGACAACGTTTAGAAAACCTCCCTCAGTACACCCGACCGAGATAGAACCCTGATCTTCCCGTCTTAGGCAGTCTAATCCAACACGAGAGTAGCGCTTTAGCCACGTGGCCACCGAAGTGGATGATAAGGTTATTTATTTTGAAAATGACTGTAGTGTAGTATTCTAATATAATCTCGTACGATTGTAAAATTGCTGATATCTTATTAAAAGCGGTATCCATATCAAACATTTGGAAACGCTTCCGTCTCTTCGTACGTCAAGCTGACCGCGGCACCCAGCGCGATCACCCCCTGCCCTAAATCCCACGGAGAAGGAAGGGGTAATGGAAGCAACACGAATGACCTGTGAGACGTGCAATGTCGAGAGGTTACAACCGCAAGCCAAGTGACAGTTTACCCTCGCTAGGGTCAATCAGTGTCATCAAGGACGTGCCAAGACCTACAGCTAGACCCATCTTGTCGCCGACAGGAGATCACAGATACGAATAACATGGGTAGGCAGGAGATGAAGGATAGCACACACCTGCTGTTCGTTTATACTCATTTCTACAATATTTTGAATGTGGGGATGGAGGGGGGGGGGGATTCATGGTGGCTACAGACAGGGAAAACCTGGAAAAGTCAGGGAATTAAAAAATATGTCTAAAATATCCTATTAGTTTCGCAACTAAACACTAAAACAAAAGTCAATAATACCCAAGTAAAATAATATTTTATTTTTTTAAATAACTGATAAACCCGTTTATGTCTAGTAGATATAAACTTATTTTTAATATGTGATCAATAACAAATAAAACAAAAGTCATCATCCACAGCTAAAACTTGAAAAAAAAGGAGTCAGGATAAATTGAAAAATGTTGCTGGGAAATGTCTGGGAATTTTGTAAAATATGTTTTGTAGCCACCCTGGGATTATAAATGGGAAAGTTTTTTCCAGGCAAAAGCAAAACACCGTGGTGAGTGCCTAAATCAGGGGACTTCAACTTTTTAATGTCCAAGGGCCAAAATTTCTGTCTCTTTTTAGATCTCAATACTGTACCGACAATATGAGGATTGAACACTTAATATATTGTTTTCTTTTGGCGTCCCAAGTGTCTAAGCGGCGATGAGCGAAAGTGACAAGGCTCGAACACTCCCGACAAGGCTCGAACCCTCCCGAAATAATACTCTCTCCCTTGTCTGCTAAAGTATTCATTTGCCGGTTCAAGGTAAATTTGTATTTAAAAGTAATATTTTCCTTCGCGTATAAAGCAAAAGTAGTTTGTAGAATAACATATTAATTTTATTATTTTACTATGTAAAATATAAATATGTATTTGTAATTTTTTTCTCTGCATTTTTAAATCTTTTTTTATGAGCCGGTGGACTGCAAAAAATGTTACGGTCGGCCGCAAGTTGAAGACCCTTGACCTAAATTAAGGAGTCAGCCCCTTCGGTGGCCTGGTCGAATGATCTAAGGCAAGGGTCTGCTACCTTTTTGCTAGTGTGGGCCGTATCGTATGGTTTCTAACTGAATTTTGGGTGGGCTGGTTTGAAAAAAATGTATCGGAACAATTTTTTCTCCTTTTTATTTCTCAAATAGTTACTAGCCTAGTTTTATGAACCAAGTGTTTGTTTGTTTTTGCTAAAATGTTTTGTGGGCCAAATAAAATCAGACGAGGAGCCTGGATACATCACGTGGGTCGTAGGTTTATTGACCATTGGTCTAGTAGGTATACTGGACTTTCTCGATGATGGGGAGGTTGAGGTTATAACTCTGGTTGGGTGAACTGAGGGTGGTTTTTCCTAAATGGTTTTCCACTCTCCTTCTGTTTAGGTTCCAGGTACAATTTCCATAAACCCAAATCTTCATCCTTGACATATTAGCGTAAACAATTCATATGTGTATAACCAGAACGAGTAGTAAGATGAGGTAAAAAAAAAACCACCTCAAGACTTCACATCTCATCTGGTCTGGTTTACTGACGACTGGGAGGTTGGAGATCAAAACTCAGTCAGATATGTTGGGATTTTTTTTATAATATAAACAATG
>CABFOW010002448.1:0-97911 GCA_902141385.1 Timema californicum | reverse complement strand
GGAAAGGAAGAGTAGGGGGGGGGGAGTTTTCCTCTACTCCTCCCAGAGCCCAAACTTATATAATTTCCATTTCTTAACTGTAGGTCCATACAAAGTAGATACTGTTTTTTATTTATATCCCAAAAAAAAATTCAAGTTTCTGGTGCATAAGAGTGCAATAGAATAAATAAAATTAGTTCGAAGATATTCATAAATTATAAATACATCAGGGGAAAAAATGCTAGGCCTTTATCTAAAAAAAGTTTTGTCTGCTAAATAATATCAAGAACCAATAAGGGCAAATACCTCTGTCATCTTGTTTTATTAAAATTGTCACCTTTATCACACAACAAAAGTTGTACACAGGTAAATTTCATAGACGGTCAACTTGTTCAATGAGAATACTATTTATTGCACTATCTACTATACTAATAGTATATTGTGTGGTAAAATAATTATCAGTTACATATCATTTGGGGATACATTTTTATAGGTTATTATAATACATGTATGATTTTGTTATTAATTTTAAAAAGAATGAATTATAAATAATGCAACTATATGAAACAATTTAAATGATGTGTTTTCTTATGATGTCAGAGTAGAGTATAAATCACATTATTTGTATTTCAATAAATGTATATAAATAGTCAAACAATTATAACAAAATTATTATAATATATAGTTATATAAATGTTAATGTTAATATATATATATACTTCCTCCAGGCACAATAAGCTGTTAAATAAATAAACATGTTTACAAATATCATAAGCCAGTAAAATGTATAATCTATTAGAAATCTACATTTCTCAAGTAGGTCCGTTTGTAATTACTTCACTTGTAATAATTACCTACTGAGCTCAATATAAACAGCAAACAAATAGAAATATTTTTTTATATATTATTATTATTATTATTATTATTATTATCACCAGATTCACAAATGTTAATCAAAATCAAAATTAATTCAGCCTTTAATAAAAATGTACAGAGTAGTAAATAATTAAAAATAATTTTAAATACATTTTTAAATATTATTCCACAGTCAATTTAATGATATAGGTCAATTGATGAAGTAATCTAATTTGAAATGAAAGATGTTGGATCACATTTAATTTAATGATATACTTAAATGTGCATCAACTGTAAGAAAAAATTGTTTAATTGAACTAAGGACCATAAGAAAAAAAGTTAAAATGAATAAACATTTCTTACGTTGACTCATAAACGTCATAACAATATGAATAACTAAATGAATACAGGCATAAGTCTAATACAAAATTAAATAACATAAATAGCCTGAGTCATATTTCTTACTTTAAATTCTGAAAGTATATTCCTAAAACACGTTATTTATTCTGAGAGAATGGAGAGGTAAAATAAATACATTTATCAAATGAAGATCAATAATAAATGCACAAGCCCACACTATTGATTATTTTTAATGAATAACATTTTGCTATACATACTATATATTTTTAATTTAATATATTTTGTTTAAGTGATTTATTATTGTTATGGTTATTATTATTATTATTATTATTATTATTAAGCTAGTGTGTACCTGTATTTAAGGTTTGTTCTTATATTAAAGAATGAGTTCAATACCTTGCTTATAACTTACTAAATGTGATTTTTTTTTTATCAAATTAAGGGTTCATTGACAAGTTTAAATTTTCTTAGATTAAAAAAAACACTAAATAGTAACAGCAACAAGACCAACAGAATACTAACAATGTAACATCATCTTCCTATTACAATGCACGAACAGAAAGCAACTAGTAACAGTAATTAGAATGTTTATGAAAGTGATGAACATGGGTTTTTTTAACGATAGTCAATTCCTAGAAATAAAAATGGTAAGGTGCACTGCAAAGACTTTCTCTATCGCTTTAATCTTAAAATAATATTTACTAAAAAAACTCATACAATCTGTAGGACTAAATAATATACACTGTTGCAGAAACACTCCACCAAAGAGCAAAAGTGTACTTCGTAAAAAATATATATGTTTACTTATAGCTGTGAAACTATTGGTTTTATAAAAATATATTCTAAATTTAAATATTTTTATTTTTAACAGTACAACTTTACACTGATAAGTTATTTCGTATCTCAAATAGTTGCGGAGTTAAGTTAAAAATTGGAAATTTCCTCTTATGTGCATTACCTTCAAAGTTATTTTCATTGAAGATTGAAGATTTTTTAAGTTTTAGGGGGTGATGAAACTTCGAAATTTATCAAAATCTTGAGTTCAAAATTATTATTTTTTCGATCACAATACCCCTCTTCGAGGAGTCTAGAGAAAGTAAAAAGGGTTTAGGGACACATTTTAAACCCTTTCACCACCACTATTTTATTGGGATCCGTGGAGAAGATGTATATTGTTACAGCGTAGGTTGCCCACGTAATTGAATAGAAGAATGGCAATGAAGAAATTGGCACTCCTTTTTAGTCATTAACATCTGAGCATAGTGTAGCTACACAAAGCCAACTTTAGAATATTTCATCGTCATGTAGGTTTTTTAATTCATCCCACTTTTTTTTAATATGTTCACTTAATATAATTATGTAAACTCCGTTTGCCCTGAAAGGAAGCAAGCTTACTTTGCAAGTTTCCACTCTGACACAGCTTATAAAATAGAGCTATAGTGTAATCCATTAAGGAAAATATTAAATTGTATTCTGTCGACCATAGTTGCTGAAATGTGGAAACTTATTATAAAATAAATATAATAAGTGTTATATCTCGAAATATTTTCTTTAGATTCTTATTGGGGTGTAAAGTACATTTATAATCTTCAGTTGGGATTTTCGGAAAAGTTTCAACATTAACATGAAATGGTGCTGAAAACGACTTCATGGATGGATGAATCAAGACTTGTATTAAAAGGAAAATAACTTAAAAGAAGTTTAATTACATGTTTTAATTACTGTCCCTAAAATTATATCGCGGGCCACAAGTTACACATCACTGATATAAGCACTATTAATTCGTGAATGTAAAACACTTTAATTTCCTCAGGCATATATAAATAGATTATTTAACTCGGCCACCTGGTAAGTTTACTGATTTTTTTTTAGCGCCGTGACTTACGATACATTCGGACTTATACGCTTAAGTTTACTGTTGATGTAAGAAAAAAACTAGAAATGACACGATTATAACTTGAGATTGTTTTAGAGAAGGTTTAAGTTATTCATGTTTGGTAAAAATAATTTATTTCAGGATTCTCATAGATATTCGTTAAAGCCATTGAATAGATAATTATGAAGGGGGAAAACTATATAAATCCTATATATTCATATAAATTTTCTGACTAGACATATGTGCTTTCCTTTGCATCGCTTCAACACTTAAAATACTTTGTATATTTATTTCAAGAATGTAAATAAATATAACATACAGATGTTGTCCCCTACCCTCCCTCTCCTCTTAGCCATCTTTTTCTAATTCTGTAGTTGTAATATGTATGTATATCACTCTGAAAGTAATATTGAAGACTTGCACAAGATTTATACCTACAATTAGTCATTCCACTAATATTAAAGAAAGATATTCACTAAATGTATGTGATCAGATGTATAAGATTTGGAATAAACCATTTTAAAAGAGAATGTTAAAAAAGTCGATTCGCTTTTTGAAACACGAAAAAAAAAACACAAACACAAATTCTTGTTAACTAAAGTACTATTAATGAAATCTTTAAATGTTCAGATTTTTGGTGTATAAGGCCTACGTTAATTTTTAGTTTTTGTATAAACTAGTATGTGTAGCCCCAATTTTATTTTTTGAAAATATAAAGTAAGCTGGGTGTTTATTTTTTATTTTACATGAGGAATTCCCGCTAAGAAATGTTTGGTAAGCTAGTATTTAGAATATAGCTTAATAATTTATTTAGGTATGATTGTTTATTTTTATTTATTTAATGTATATTACTTTGTAAGAAATTCTAAAAAGAATAAATAATATGAAAATGTTAACAAAACTAATCCTTAGACCATGACTTGATACACAACTTTAACTATTTTAGACCAACAAATTTACATATAACTTCGAAGAAATATGAAAAGTTATCTGAACGATTACAAATGTGAGTTTCATACCAAAATATGAATTTTAGATTATCGTTAAGGGAACCTTACTAAAGCGGCGCCGTTTTCTTATACGTTTACTTAAACTGTCCTTTTCAATATAGTGATATTTTATTTTAGAAGCCAGTCACCAAATATTTTATAAATCATAAATCATATTACTATAGTATACTATACTGACTACCATCAATAACATTATAAATACACAGCTCTAGCAGAACCATTTAATTGTCACAGCATTCGGGTTGATTTGTAATTGTATGATAAATTGGTACAGTGGAATCTATAGTTAGAGAAAACTAAAAGTATCATAACATACGAGTATTGCTGCGTCCGCTTCTTTATCGAAAGAATGAAAGGGACAGGTCAAACGCAGACTACCGTTATGTCATAAGAGTTTTGTATTGAGCTGGGTAATGAAACATTGCACTTCATATAAGTTCGAAGTGTCCAACATTTCACTGATAACACAGTTCAGCCCTCCTGCCCCAAGAATGTCATGTTTATTGGAAGATGTGCGGCATATCCCAGATCGTATTTCCAGCAGCCACAATTGAATTCCACAGATGTTCTCTCGTGTTGTGCCGTTGGGGGTACACCATTCCCTCCCTTTATGTTACCTCACAACTTGAAGTCACAAGATGTGAGATCGGGAGATCACATCGGCCATGCTATAGGCCCATTGCGTCCAAACCTTCGCCTGAGATAGTATTCATCTAAATGGCGTTTAACTGCATGGTCGTAATGTGCAGGGGATCCATCCTGAAACAGCCACATGTTTAGCCACTTTGCCAGTGACGTTCTCCAGTAGTTGGGGCAGAACAGTCTGCAGAAAATGTAAGTAGTTTTCACCTCGTAGTCGTGCAGACATTTCATACGGTCCAAGTAAAATATCACCCACAACTCCGGCACAAACGTCGATGGAGAATTGATTCTGCGAATGGACCTACAGAACGGCATTTGTATTTGTGTCGGCCCAAATGTGCTGGTTGCAGACACTGCAATTTCTGGTAAACGTTGCCTCATCCCTCGCCAGTACACTGCTGAGGAATTGTAGGTCTATGTCGTGGTGATGAAGCAGTCACTCTAAGGATGTCCTATAGCATTCTAAATCTAGATACGGATCTAATTCTTGCACAGATTGCAAATGGATGGGGTCCTGTAACTTGTAATGTACTGTTCTTTACACGAACGTCTGTGATAAGTGATGACGTGAGGCTAATCACCGTGTACTTGTATCCGGTGAGCGTTCCACAGAATTCATAATTTCCTCTTCCACTGCAATAGTCCTGTGACAACACGGCCTACCAGTGTTGACCATCATAGGTGCAGAGCAACCAGCAACCCTCGGGTGGCGATTCAGTGCCACAAATATTTCTGTATTTTGTTGTCGTCAAACAGGAAAACGTGCAGCATAGTACGAACAGGGAATTCCATCGTTCTTAATCTTAAATGAGAATCATATCTGTCAGTTCCTCGTTTGCGTATTGGTTCCCCCATCTTATTGGCCACTTTAAATCACAGCAAGTAACTGAGTGTGACATTTCATGTCCCAGGCCCGCCGAGTGAAGCTTGTGCGATGCTGCCCCTCTCTATGTTATCTGAACGATTACAAATGTGAGTTTTATACCAATATATGAATTTTAGATTATCGTTAAGAAACCTTACTAAAGCAGCACCGTTTTCTTATAAGTTTGCTTAAACTGTCCTTTTCCATATAGTGATATTTTATTTTAAGAGCCAGTCACCAAAGATAAAGAAGCAGTCCCGGCAATATGTTGTTTTGAGACTTTTAGTGTATTTTTCCGTGTATATTCCGCTGAACCACTTCATTGTATACAATTACGAATCGCCTTGTATCTAATAGGAAATGTATCCCCCAAATAAAACTAGTAGACTAACATTAATAATGTAGGAAATGAATCTCTTAAAGAGAACTATAAGATTGATATTTAAAATATATTAACATATGCAATACATTCACTACAAGGAACTATCTAAGATTAAAATAATACTAAATGGTTCTCCAAAAGAGAACTATCCAAATGATATTAAGTATGTAAGAAAACTATTATTCCGGTTAATAATAAGAGTAATAGAAATTCTCCTAGAACAAAGACCACTATTCTGACTACCATAAATTAAATTATTCTTTCACACCCCTGACTGCCGTGAAGTAAATTGAAAATTCTCCTTTATTAGAACAATGTCCAAACTACCATAAGGCACGTTGGAAATTCTCCTTTCATGGAGTATTGTCCAAACTATCATAAGGCACGTTGGAAATTCTCCTTTCATGGAGTATTGTCCAAACTATCATAAGGCTCGTTGGAAATTCTCCTTTCATGGAGTATTGTCCAAACTATCACAAGGCACGTTGGAAATTCTCCTTTCATGGAGTATTGTCCAAACTATCACAAGACACGTTGGAAATTTTCCTTTCATAGAGTATTGTCCAAACTATCACAATACACGTTGGAAATTCTCTTTTCATGGAGTATCGTCCAAACTATCATAAAGCACATTATAAATTATTTCTTCATAGAGTATTGTCCAAACTATCATAAAGCACGTTAGAAATTATTATTTCATAGAGTATTGTCCAAACTATTAAAAGGCACGTTGGAAATTCTCCTTTCATAGAGTATTGTACAAACTATGATAAAGCACATTGGAAATTATCCTTTCATGAGTAATGTCAAAACTATCAAAGCCCATTGGAAATTATCCTTCAATAGAGTACTATCCACACTACCATAAGGCACGTTGAAAATTCTCATTTTGTAGAGTATTGTCCAAACTAAGATAGAGCATATTGGAACTTATCCTTTCATGAGTAATGTCAAAATTATCAAAGCCCAATGGAAATTATCCTTCTATAGATTTTTGTCCAAACTACCATAAAGTCCATCGGAAGTTATCCTTCTATAAAGTATTGATCAAACTATCAAAGAATACTATAGATTTTACTTTCATAGAGTATTGTCAAAACTATCATAAGCTACATTGGAAAATATTGTAATGATTCCGTTTATTGAATTGATTTTTAGTGCATTTAAATTTAGGTTATGTCAATTTTATTTAGTCTGACTGTACTGTTGCTGTTTTATTTCCGTACACGTGCAAGCAGGCTACGGTGAATAACATTCAGTTTGCTTGTTTACAGCCCTCGCAATAATTAAAGGAAAAAACCTCGCACTGTAGGTGCGAGAAAGAGAGCGATATGCTTCATTTGTAAATTATATTGTTTTTATGCTCTTTTTCTAGAAGTGGTTTTACTTGTGTCCGTAAGAGCTCAGCAGCTCCCAGGCACAATCTGAGTTTTGAAGTCTGATAATTAGTGTTTGTTTTTGATTTTACTAGACAGAGTTGTTAACTGTCGATTCGGGCTAAGACGTGTGTGTGCCGATATGGCAAATTCATTATGATATATATATTGTTTTATTTCCGTACACGTGCAAGCAGGCTACGGTGAATAACATTCAGTTTGCTTGTTTACAGCCCTCGCAATAATTAAAGGAAAAAACCTCGCACTGTAGGTGCGAGAAAGAGAGCGATATGCTTCATTTGTAAATTATATTGTTTTTATGCTCTTTTTCTAGAAGTGGTTTTACTTGTGTCCGTAAGAGCTCAGCAGCTCCCAGGCACAATCTGAGTTTTGAAGTCTGATAATTAGTGTTTGTTTTTGATTTTACTAGACAGAGTTGTTAACTGTCGATTCGGGCTAAGACGTGTGTGTGCCGATATGGCAAATTCATTATGATATATATATATCGACAAATGTAAATGCTTGAAAGTTGATTTATTTTATATAGATAAAGTAAATCAACTTTCAAGCATTCATTTGTCGACAATTAAAAAAAAAGATTTCTATAATTTCTAAATAAAAGTTATATCAAATAACATAATAAAATGTGTTTAAATTATAAGATAATTAAATCACAGGTACTTGTTGAAGATACCGTATTGTGACAATATCCTTTCATAAAGTATTTTCAAAACTATCGTAAAGCACATTGAAAATTCTTTCTTAGAGCATTATCCAAACTATCATAAAGCACATAATAAATTCATTCATAGCATAGTAGGCCTCTCGACAACCACTAAGTGCGTTAGAGATTCTCAATCAACCACTTAACTGACTACCATAAGGAGAAATTAAATTTACTGCGCATACATAACAGTAAAATTATGTAAAAATACAGCAGTGTTAGGCGGTTTGACAATATCCAAAGTGCTAGCTCTGCATAATCGCGTGCGTTGCGAGCTCTGTTATTTTGGAAATATCAAAATAGTGAGGTGTTAGGAAAGTGGGTTAAGTCAACTCATCTTAGGCAAATATAGCTTTTATGAAGAGACAAAACATCATTTTGTTATTTGCAATGACCTAAAATATGTATTAGGTCACCAGATAAATATATATGTACGTATATGAGTGACAAAGAGAGAGGGGAGATAGAAAGAAAGAGAGCTGCCCACCTTATTAATAATAATAATAATAATAATGTATATGTCGTAGGTGAAATGGAAAATCCGGCTTAATGCAAAAGACACCGTCAATTTACAATGAGCCAGGCTAATGGGAAAATAATATATTTGCTTATCAGCCTGATAACTTTTAGACTTATTGCAATGAGACCGTAATGCTTTAGGCTATAAAGGAAATGCACCTTTGTTTGCTCAATCAGCCTAGTTGATTCCAAGCTTATTGCAATAAGCCCAAGATAGTGAAGACTTATTAAAAGGTCTACAGCAGAGGTTCCCGAACTGTGGTACGTAAATTATTTATGATGGCATGCCGTGAGAATCAAAACAAAACAAGCAGATTAAAGTCTTAAAAAAATATATTACAACCCATTCTGATAAAAGTGACTTCTAGATTTCTGGCATACAAATTCATAAATACATCCCAGAAAAATTTTCGTGAAGCTGTGAGTAAGGAATCAAAGTGTGGGGGGCAGGGATATGCCAGTTGCAAGTGTATAGTCTCAAAAAAACAGCCCGTGTCAAAATAAAAAGTGTACCTGTAAGAAGGAAAACCAATTGTGAACCGCAAAATGTCACAGCAGTTTACCGTGTGGAAAAAAAAAAGTAAAGTGACAATAGTAAATGTCACAATGCATAAGTTTGTACACGCGTAAACCTATATTGCTTTTGTAAGAGAAAGCTAACTATTTATATATCTATTATTATTTTTCAATAGCTATGACTTTAGATAGACGTTTGTTACTTTTTTTATTTTTCACTATACATCACAAAAGGTTTATGTGCAAAGTGTGAATTGACAATGGTATAAGTCACAATGCACTCGTAAACGTGTATATTTCTTCTGTAAAAGAAAGGTTACTTTTAAATTTGTATCTGTATTATTATTTTTCAATAACCATTGCTTACTCATAAAAAGTTTCTTACGTTATTATTATTTATTATAAATTACTAGATTTGCTTGTTTTGTTTAGATTCTCACGGCATACCATCGGGAATATTGTACGTACTACAGTTTGTGAACCTCTTCTGTAGACTTTTTAATAAGCCTTCACTATCTTGGGCGTATTGCAATAAGCTTGGAATCAACTATGCTGAATGAACGAGCAACGGTGTATTTCCTTAAAAGCCTAAAGCTGTATAGGCTCATTGTAATCAATCCTAAAGTTACTAAGCTGATAAGCAAACATATAATATTATTTTCCAATTAGTCGGGCTCATTGTAAATTGACGGCACCTTTAAAATAAACCGGATTTTCCCATTCACCTACTACATATTTATATTATACTACTGCTAAGCCACATGGCTGACCCACTCAATGACATTAATGTTCACCCACTTCCAGATGAACTAGAAACTTGAAATTTGGCATACTTATAGCTTTTAGCCTGAAACCGACGAGAAAATTCCAAAATATGGAGAGAAAAAAATTAACCCCCCCCCCCAAAAAAAAAATCAAAATGGCGGATCAACTTTAAAGTTGGTGCGGACCTTTCTTTGGAGGTAACTTGTGGCTAAACGGTAAGAACTATCAAAAAAACGGCTCTGGAATTAAATTAGTTTACACTACTTGCAAAGAATACGCACTGGGCAAAGTTGAGTGTATGTATATAAAGTTACACGTATTTAACTGCCAACCTTCGCCATAGCAAAGAAGATAAAATTAAGGCATATGATTAAACTAGTCAATAAATGTGAGTGGTATTAAATTTACTCCTCGTGATTCTCAGCAGCTATATTAATCCAATACTCCCACCACATTATACACTGCAGTAACGTATTGTTTAGGGGGAAGAGGATAAAAACTGTAAGATATAAGACCCTACAGCTGTGATGTGACGATTGGAGGGCTGAAGTAACAGGGGGGAGGAGAAAGAGATTGGGTACTTGTAGAAGCGCACCATTTACACGCACATAAATACCTTCTACATACCTGTATATTAATATAAAGAGTCGGAGAGCACAAAACTTGGTGTCAAATTCTTTACCGCCGGCGCCACGACCACGTTTGGTTCAAGGGACGAAGAAGAAACGGGTTGGGTTATTTGGTCATCTATCTCTCTGGGAACAACTTGACTTGCACTCACTGAGCCCGACAACAAACGAAACGCTCCCAACTGAAGATTACCTTTGTTATGTCAGGTTAGTTGATTAAGTAGTATAGTGCTGGTAAGAAGGGCGGTTTCTGACGTTTACAAAACTTACTGAAACTACTTTCATATATTCATTCGTCTAGTCATAAGTTGTCATTTTTGATGGTGAGTATTATTACGATAAAGTAACACTGATAATATATTTAAGTGTTTTATTAATGTTGACCTCAAAAAAATGTGTTTTTATTTCCTAAAAAGTCCTTTCTACCAGAATCCTACTTACTATACATCAGTGTTTAAATCTTTTTACTTATGTGCACATATCTTAGGTTCTGGAGCTGTGATTTAAGGTGGGGACGTGGCGAACGCGAGGAAAGGCTGGTATGTTTGCAGTTTTTAAGGCAAAACATATTTTTGGCGAAAATAAATAAAATATTACTTCAATACAAACATACAGCATTATTTTCTTCACATGATGATACCAACAGCTGTTGAATATCTGGCATTAGCATGGTGGCATTATATGTAAATCTTTTTAAACGGGTATAAAAAGTTGTCATTAAATTACAGGATACCCTTGATAGATATTCAACAACTGTTGATATCACGTAAAAAAACTTAAAACTCTATGTTTGTACTGAAGTAAAATTTGATTTATTTTGAACAAAGAAAAAGTGTTCATAAGAAATCTGCGAAAACACCGACCTTTTCTCAAGTTCTCCACATCCCATCTTGAGGATGCTATATGGAAGAGCATTGAGAAGTGTTGCAGATGCTTAGGAATCTCATATTACTTATGAAATTGTTTGATATTTTATAATATTGTTTTCGCCTAAATGTAGGCAAAAGCTATGACAAGTGAAAAATTTTAAATTATAGGTTTAAACTGTTTAAAAAAAAATGTGTGATAACTTACACAAAGCCCTATATGACAATTCCATATTATCTTAAAGTTGTATGTTGTGACCCCAACAAAACATGACTCTTTATGCAAGAGGAAGGATAGATATGGCTTTCTTAACATTTGGCTTTAATCTCAAAAGTACTACGAATTTTCGGCTGTAGTTCCGTTTACAACCAGAAATGAAAGACGCACATTTTTTAGTTCGGGGGCACATATAATATCACGATCCATCATAACTTGAGCTCAAAAATCTTAACAGCTCCAATACTTTTTTTTCTAAATGAGAAAGTAATATTATTAATAATAGTTATTTAAAATAAAGTTATTCTACCCACTCACCAGCAACCATTCATATATGTTTTATGAATTCACCACTTTCATCATGAAAATAAATTAATTAATTAATTTATGAAGCTGAAAACTAGAAAAATTGCGCTAAAGCAAAAAATAGTTTTTTAAAAGTATTGGAAAATAACAAAAATAATTCAATTAATGGGTGACTAAAATTATAATTAAAACTACACTACTATTTTGTTATTACTATAACTACGATCTATCAAAGTATATAATGTGTTATGTTATAGCTACCGTACAAGTTTAATAGGTGGGCCCTTTTCTGGCAGCTATAAAAGTTACTAGATATTATTTCACGTAACCATACGTCAAGTCAGGTGATATGAAACTGTCCCTTTTGTTAAATAATATCAATAACTATAAAAACAATGAAATCATAGTAAAATGTTATCAATTTTGACCTAAAAAAAATATATTTGTATTTTTTAAAAGGACCTTTCTAAGAAAATTGGACCTTTTATTACATTAATAATGAAACCATTTGTTTAAGTGGGTTTAAAAACTTATCCTGTAGGAGCTTACTTTATTTAGGGGCTCTGAGTGAATCAACGTAATATACATGTATAAATTAAAAATAACTATTTCCAAAATTATATTTACTTTTCATGCCCATATACATTCTTCCCCCAATTACCTCTAACATGGAATGGTAAAGGAAATTATGGGCTGTGGGGATTTTTTTCTCACATGCATCCAGTTTTTTTTTGTCATATAGTTTCAAAATTTAGTATTTAATTAATTTCATTAACGTATTAAAAATAGCATATCTGGACCTCAAATGTTAGTAATGTAATCGTAAATCCTCACACCGATAGTCGAATGGTATAGGGCGTCACTCTTGTAATAGACTAGTTAAATGGTTAAAGGTAGGTCTGGGTTCGAATCACAGCCGGGTGTACTAAGTGCTGGTTTAACTAAATGGTTTCCCACTCTCCCTCCATGAAAATACATGATAATGTCCTTAAAATTCAAAA
Source organism: Timema californicum (assembly GCA_902141385.1). Classification (NCBI taxonomy): domain Eukaryota; kingdom Metazoa; phylum Arthropoda; class Insecta; order Phasmatodea; family Timematidae; genus Timema; species Timema californicum. The sequence goes on along the minus strand of CABFOW010002448.1, from coordinate 85,023 downwards.
CAAGCAGTAAAACGCGGTGCATATAAATATATATACCTATTTGTAAAATGTGTACACTTAAAATAAAGTGGCTTCAAAACTTATATTTTTATTTTACTTTTTCAAGTTATCCAGAAAAAAAATCAATCTTCCCTGACTTAAACTTTTTACAGTTTTTACTCTGTCGGTAGAGTGTCTGCCTACTGAGTTAAGGGTCCCGGATTCGATTCCCGATATGGGCGAAAATTTATCATTAATGAAAATATGGGTTTACCATATTACATTGATAAACTAACGGCCGGGTACTAGATGTTGTGCCTGTCCTAGTATTAAGATAAATTATAATATATAAGGCATATGAAACTACGACAGGCCTGACCAGCCGGTAGTAGTGGAAAATATATGATTTGAATAAAAAATTGACCCAGGCTATAGGCTGGAAACAGTAATATATGTAAAAAAATACAGTCATATACATTTTATTTCGAGTAAAAAACTTTCTAAGTATTATTTGCGGCACAGTGTAATTGTGGTTTAAAAATTATACAATGTGCATGTTAGAACGCCATATTTAGGAAATGCATTTTGTTAATAAGCGAGGAACAAAATGTCTCACTTTTGTTTTAATGATTAGGTGTAAAATCAATAACTTATTTTAATAACATATTTAGATTCCCTAATTTTTATTTATTTTTAATGTAATTCCTAACATTTCTCGGTTTTCCATTACATCAAAAAATTATATGACTTTCCCAGGGTCTCCCTATTTTTCCTATAATATAAGCACCACACAAAAAAACTGTTTAATTTATTACTAAACATACCTAACACATAAACTTACTCCTGGTGTAGCATCCGATTTGTTAGGTTTATAGAAAAACAAATCTGAGCGGAAGCGTTGTTCTTATGTGAAATTAGATTTCCCCCATTAATAAAGTGAGATTGTTTGGTGGTAATTGGTTGTTGTAACCAGTGACGTAATTAGAGCCGCTTCCTCCCCTTTTTCCCCAATCCCCTGCGCTCGGGGTTCTTTCAAAGTTATATATAAACGAATTGAAAGTATAATGTTGTTAAAAAGAGTTGGAAAACTAAACAAATTAAAAATGCTCAATAACCAAAGCTTCATTTCAGAGTTAAAAAAAAAAGTCACCTGAATTTAATAAGTAGTGGATGGGAAATGATCTGGCGACGAGATACTGTTGAATGTAGCTATTATTATTTTTATTTTTTTAGAACACTCTAGTCAGTCCAGCGTATTGGTCGGAAGCCATTTTGGTCCCTGATCGACCTAAAAACTTACCAAAGGTCCCGCGATCACTTATTCATACATATTAAATAATTCCTTAAATTCAACTTTCCCTTAAATACTTACATTTACCTACCATTTACATACCTACCTTTCTAGAAAAAATTTACTGAATTAGTAAAATTTATTTTTTCATATTTAACTATATCATGTTCTCTTAGATTACCGATTAAGGCCGATCAAAGTTATTTGGGTAATACTAAAATATTATTTGAAAGGACTTGATATATATTACTAGTTTAGAAGACTCAAAAAATTTACTTTAATGACGATATATTTTTCCCTGTTATCGACTGATAATTGCCGCAAGATCAACAGGTCGATCGCGATTGACCAGTTGCCGACCTCTGCTCTAGTGTCAGTGTGGTTATCAACGAATGAATGTAGCTTTATTTGCACAACATGTCTTACTACCCGTCCGGCTTATCCGCATATTTGCACTACTGGAGTAAAAAGGAGAAAAAAATTTAGAGGAAATGAATCAGCATTAGCGTGTAAGAGTGGAGAAACCGTTCAAGAAAGAAATTCTTCATTACACCTAGCTGGAATTTCAACCCTAACTTCCTTGCCACTGAAAACTAACAGACAAAAGGAGAATGGTGTTTTTTGTCCCTGCACCCATTAGTACGGGTATCAAAGACTAATTTGAGGTTACACACAACACCCAAACCCCATACCATCAATTTAGTGAAAAGGAACAAACTTCATGTCGGACTTGATCATACATCAAACATTCAGACGACAGATTCTCCCCATTTCCAAGTCGGTTAGAAGTCGCCCTGAAATGGTTTGTAGCCCAAGAGCACAAGAAGACCAAATGTTAACTTATTGCGTTGGTAAGAACTAAGACAAAGACATCAGCCTTGTTTAGCTTAGTTTGCCGGTCATGGTGAGGTCAGAGTTCAAATCCCGGCCCGGTTGTAGTAAGCTTTTATAATGGTTTTCCCCTCTCCTTGTACGGGAATGCAAGTACATTTCGTCTTAACTATACATTCATAAACTCTACCTTATTAGTGAGGTAGTGCTGATAGCTCGGACATGGTGTACAAAAAAAACTTACCAACAGCTCTTTTTTTTCCAACGCGTCTTACAACTTGTCCAGTCTATTTGCATTACTTCCCTATTGTAATATGGATGAGGTTGGTAGACCTTAAAGAAAGCTACCTGCATTTGCGTTGAGGACGAGTGGAAAACCAATTAGGAAATTCCTCCCTCGGTAAATTTGACTCCCTCCCGTCAACGACGATCCAATGCAATAAGAGTCTAACGCCTTAAACGACTTAATCACAATTAATGACGATATGCCTTTTCAATTCAACTTTGGGGAAAGAGAGTACCGATAGGTTTCTATGGCAACCGATACCAGGCGAAAATTCATCAAAATGTAACGTAAAGGATGTACACTAAACATTCCCCTGCTAGCGCACTATCCCGTCACACACTTCTGCGTCACACGTAGCATACAAACATGATGTGTGGATAACCATACCGGCGCTTCCGAATATCCTGGAGCCGTCTCTTGTAAATACGTTATGAATAAATGCTTTCACGCGCTCTAGTGCTTGCTATAATCTGAAATATGTATATATTAAGGCATAATTTATTTTAGTTATTCATTTGAGGCATTTAATGTGCACTTTCTGAACCGAGTGATTATTTCAGCACACGATAATTTCTATGAGCGAGAGCGAAAGGACCTACTAATTTTGTTGAGAGAGGTATTTTCACATACCTTCCAGGATTATTTACATGCCACAATCGACATGGGACCGACGACTTTACTTACCCTCGGAAAGAAGTTGAGATATGAATTTTAATCGCTCAATAAAAATCAATCGACCACGGCTGAGTTTGAACCCACGAACATCGGGTCCATGTTCGAGACTTCAACTTAAGACCACCGGGGTCGATTATAATAATATAGCGTTGACTACATCCAATAATAATGACACCACGTGTCATAAATTACACGACCGAGCGTTCGAACAAATTAAAGTGGATCTTGTAATTTACCCGCATCGGTGGGTACGCGATCAAAGCGTCAGTCAGGTTTATTTTAGTTTGCCGGTGAGATGGATGATGGGGTTTGAGTCCCGGTTGGTCTTAGTGCGTTAATTTTATTCGTGAATGGTTTCCTTCTCTATCATCCAAGTAAATACGGGTACTTTATGTGTAGATTCTCCCCTCTTCAACCTTAAACCTTAAAGGCGAGTTCTCACGGGTTAGACCGTGTACACCCCTGAATTTGACCGGACGTAGTCGTGGACAACTCTGGACGTTCCCACTGTAGAGTTTCTCAACTCACTTTGTCACAAGGAACGCATCTGGATCTGGTCTACGATCGAAAGAGCTGTGAGTTCACCACCCAGACGGTTAATATACGACCAGCGTCGCCAAGACTAGTGGCTTTTTGACTGCAAGTTCCCACAAGGTCATGCGCACGACTGATGCGGTCGTGAGTCATACACACGACCCCATGGGAACCCGGCCTTACAAAGAAAAAAACATTTTGGTTTCGTTTGAAATACGGGTTACTTATGATTTCATTTAAGTGCTGGGGGAAGGAGGAGGATGTATTTCTGGTAAAGTGTACCTGATTAGCAAGATGAGAGTATGGAGAAAACCACCATGACAGAACACCTGAAGAAACCCATTTCTATCAAACAGGGACTCGAGCCCCGACCTCCTCGTCAACGGCGACCCAATACGACGAAGGTCTGACCCCTTATATTACGCATGCGCCATTGCGAGTTGGATATTTTAAGATAAGACGTGGCCCGAAAAAAAAAGTGACCTAAATTACATCCAAAGTTGAGCTATATTTTTATTATTCACATCAATCACCAACCGCTGGAAATTGGAAAGTTTGTAAGCCCAAATTAAACTTTTCCAACCATCTTCAGTGATATTATGATGGTTACAGGATCGGAGGGGAGTGGGGAATAACATGGTAATCACGAAAACAACACGACTTTTATCGAGTCTTGCGATAGGGAGGATTTGCGGATTTTACAAGCATTGATAAAAACATGTTTATGAACAAAGAATTGAGCCATCATTGAACAGAAACATTGAAACAGGTAGGTAAAAGTCAGGAGAGCAATGATCAAAAATGAAACTTCACACAATACTAAAGAAAGTAGTGGAAGAGGTTCGGATGCAGATTATATTTACAAGCCATTTCCATTTCATGCGCCATTTTAAGTACGAATGTTTGCCGTTCACGATCGCAAACTTCTTGACTCCAAAATACGACAAATAAGCGCACGTGTGCTCGTCATTCGACAAAAAGTTTGGCAAATAGTTCGCGAAGAGAACAACTTTTGATATTCGGTGAATGGCGCATGCGTAGCACCACCTTAATAGAAATAGTTTATTTGATTTGTTTACCCAAAATTCTGGTTTAAGTAATTTTTAACGGTATTATATTTATATATATATATATTTAATATACATATATATATATAATGTTAGCCCAAATTTTCAATACAAACTATATGAAATATATTATATAACGTAACTACATATATAATATATTATACTTACTGATTATAGGTAACACAATTTAAGAGCAATGTAATTTGCAATTTTTACATAAAAACTTTTTTTGGTCAAAAGAAATCAAATAATAATTTACAGTAGAAACAGTGAGTTTAATTTTCTTCAGATTCTGACTTCAACAGATCTTGAATATCTGCCAAGGGTGTCCTGAAATTTAATGACAACTTTATTATCTTATTTAAAAAGTTTATCACCTAATGTCACTATCAGCATAACAATAATTCAAAAACTGCTGATAATACGTTAAAAAAATTAAACTCTATGTTTCTTCCTGGAGTAATATATATTTATTTTTTTCCCAAAAGAATGTTTTGCTACTTTAATGCTCTGTGCTGAGCTTCAGGCTTCAACTAATATTTTTCAACAAATTAAATAAATGGTGTGAGCTGAAGAAATATTTTGAAAAAAACTAAAGTGTTCTTTTTGTAGATATCCCAAATGTAATGGAGATGTATTGATTATGTTAAAGGTTCTTAGGGACGGCATATCCATGGTTGTCATATTTGTGCTTTCTCCTACTACCTAAATAAAAAAAAGCTGAAAAAATTAGTATTATTATTATTATTATTAGCACCGCATCTTACTACCCGTTCGGGTTATACGCACTTACGCTGTGTAATGGTAGGGTGATAGCGAGATGAAATGGAAGACCTACAGTTTAAAGTGGAATCCGAACCACGGTGGAGGCCTGGCATTCCACACATTCACAAGATGTCTTGTCAGAGGTGAAGGAAGGGTTTGGTAATCAGATAAATCTGTGCCGGGACCGAGGATTGAACCCCGGCCGCCAGCACAAAAGTCTGACACCTTACCCCTAGACCACCAGGTCACCGAAAAAATTATTAATAAAAATAAATGGTACGGAGCTCCACACGGACTTTCTCGCCCTATTGTTTTAAAATGGAGATATTTACTTAAAACTCATAATATATATGTTAAACAAAATAGTATACACTAACAAACCCAAGCATAAATTGCACTATACTTACGTAAAACATTTTTTGAATCCAAGTTTTAAATTTTATAAGTTTATTTCTAAAGAATGTCCTAATTTGTATGTTTGGACTAATACAAATTATCGATTTTGGGTTCACAAGGGTCAACAATTCGTATTAAAATTTCAACTTTCAGTTAAAGTTTTAACATTTTATTAGGTGTTTCACATCTTCAGGTCATGGCATTGCTATTCAATTCCTCATTTATATATTTTGACCAAAAATGTTTTTCAATAATGACTAATGAGTCTAAAATTAAAGATATAGATCATTGCTGTGCAAACATTTCTCCTGAAAGGTTAAAGGAAAAATAACAAACTTTTTGAGAGACTTATATTTAATTACTCTATGGCATTACAGAATTATTGCGTTAAAACTTAAGTAGTATCTCTTTACAACTAAAGCCCACAAAATGGTATTAATTTTAATATATTTGGAAATATCTCAGATACAGTTGGTTTTATAAAAAATCTATTTCTAATAGTTTTATTTTTTATTTTTAATAGTACTACAATTTTGCAATGTAAGTTATTTAGTATATCAAATAGTTGTGGAGATACGGAAATTTCCGCTTCTGTAAAGTACCCTAAAATTCATTTCATTTTCATAGGAAAATGGAAATAGTCATTTCATTTATAATCTTAATCAACGCCTATATACGAATTCTAATCAATATCGATTATTTCCCTTTTCACTTTTTATTAATCTACTCTTAATTTTAAGTTTGAACAGACCCACGGCATTGCAAAAATCACTTTTTAGGGATAGGGGGGTAATTAGACGTCGATATCCATCAACATTTCAGCTAGCTTTTTTTTTACGGTCGCAAAAGTTTACCTTTAGTGTTCGAAAAGTTTATATAGCAAGAAAGTTATTGTTTTTTATAAAGTTATGTTTCAAATAAAAGATTTGTATAATAAATAAATAGGCCTACATATTTGCAATGATAAGTAATTTCATATCTCAAATATTTTTGGAGATAAGTCATTTTGCCGAAATATTGTTAAATCAACAAATGGGCTTTGCCACACCATTTTTGAGTCTGATGAAATTTGGTAGGTGATTTGTACCAATCTTTTAGACTCCAAAACAATTTTTTTTATTTAAAAAAAATACTCCTTGAGATATAGGCTATTTTTTACACCACGAACAAGCAAAAAATGCCATTTCGGGGTTATTTTCTAAACTCTGCATTAAGTTTATTTGAACTAGCAGGGATGGCAGCTAGGGCTCATTTGAAAGCTTAAAAAATAAACTTTTTTAGTTTAGACGAAATTATATTTGAGTTAAGGTCAAGCATAGTTTTTTAAGCTTAAATTTTCATTTTTTAAACCGATTTTCTCGGAATTTGGGCTTAAAAATATAATGAAGGATTTATAGTAACAGGCCAATATTTTTTTTCTGTTACACTTATGTATGAATAGTATGTGCAGAAAAAAAATTGAACTGTTAATGATAGTCCTCCAAACTAAAATAATTGCTATAATTTGGAAAGTTTCAAAAAATTACTTTTTCAGAGCCCAAAAAAGTAATGTGGGACATGTGTTAAAAATTCGAAAGTGCTAGGGTATAAAGCCCCTATAGTGTACTTTAAAACAAAAAATATTTCATCTTGTTACTTTAAGGGGTTCAGGTGCCACAATCCTTTGAAGTAACAACAAAACAATGCTCAATCACTATTTCAAACGGGGCTAAGCATAAAGGATAATTTCCAAAAGGCCTAATATTTAGTTAAAAAGTATAAATAGTTAATTAAAATTCTGTGTTGAAAAATTACATTACATAAAATATATAAATAATAGTAGTCTATTATTTATTATAAAGAGTTTACATTTGATAGGCTATGTTTTAATAACAATAAATATAGGTATTATTGTTTATAGACCCATTTATTAATACTTTTTTTTTAGAGTTTTAGGGATGTTACAAATTATGTGACGTAGAATATATTAAAAGTATTGATTAAACTGTAGAATAACATCTACCCTACAAGCTTGTCTGGACAAGCAGTTTTCACAGACAGTGTGGCTATTGGTTCAAAACATGTTTCAACAGGCATAGTTTCACAGACAGTGTGGCTATTGGTTCAAAACATGTTTCAACAGGCATAGTTTCACAGACAGTGTGGCTATTGGTTCAAAACATGTTTCAACAGGCATAGTTTCACAGACAGTGTGGCTATTGGTTCAAAACATGTTTCAACAGGCATAGCTCCGCTTGCTCTGTTCAGTTGCTGGGTTGACTCAGACCATGTAGGTTGTGTGTTGTACTGTATAGTCTCTTCAGCAGTGTTTTTGATTTCTTTTTCGTTTAGTGCTCAATAAAAAGTTGTGAAAAACTGTTTATAAATGTAGTTTAAGCTTAAAATGTTTGATTTTATGCTAGTGAAATTATCATTATTATGATGGAGTGTTCTTGTTCTATTGGAATCTTCACAGGAAGGGTATGTCATAAATTATCTTACTCTAGGCTTTCAGTACTACATAATATTTCTGAGTTCAATGAAGAAGAAAAAACATTATTTTCAATTAGAACCGGTTTTACTGAAATAAAAAATGTGTGCACTTTTATTAAAGCTGAGTTTTTAGACAGATACTTTCGTAATTATGGCAAGTCTTGCTCAGACCTCAACAATGTTCACTCAAAATCTGTTACAAAATCTCTCCGGGAAATATCAATAACACTTTCAACATGAAATCCTGATCTGACTTTAATTCCTGTGAAAGCATTGTGCACAAAATGCCTAAACAAAATTCAAAACCCAAAAAATACCACAGATAGTGATAATGAAAATGAATATTTAGACATGAACATTAAACTGTCCTTGTTGAGTCAGTTAATGAAGCTTGTTCAGCACTTGGCATTTCTCCTGTCAAGGTGCAGAAGCTATCAGTTAAATGCCAGACCCTCAAAGATAAAGAAGAAAGTTACAAAAATAGCTAAATCTGTATCACAAAAGTTAAACAAGTCTTTTTAGTTGAATATTTTGACCGATGAGCGTTTTTCAAATAAAACACATGTTAATTTAGATAATGAGTATGAGCAATTAATTGACAAGCTTAAAGACAAAATGAAAATTGCTTCTTCTACTCAAGAAAAAATGAACATTTTGAGTTTAGTTCCTAGCAGATGGAGTATTGATAAAGTTCAGAGCGAGTTTAATGTCAACCAATACCTAGACCGCCAGTCAAGAAGTTTGGTAAAAAAAAGAATGGGATTTTGCCGCAAATTGGGAAGAATCTGGCTAAAAATAAACTTGATGAAGCTTCAATGAAAACTATACAAAATTTCTATGAAAATTATGAGTATAGTAGAATGATGCCAGGAAAAAAAGATTGTGTGTCTGTTAGAGTACCTGATGGAACGAAGGTTAACATTAAAAAACGATTAATTTTATGTAATCTTAAGGAGCTTTACACAGGTTTTTAAAAAAGTACCCAAACATGAAAATAGGGTTTTCCAAGTTTGTAGAACTGAGACCCAAATTCTGCGTGTTAACTGGTGCATCAGGCACGCATTGTGTGTGTGTGTGTGTGTGTGTGTGTTAATCTTACGTGCCTAGTACCCTACCCCCCCACCCAACGTATGGGAAACTTGGACTCGACCGTTTCAGCGCATGCTCACTTCTAAAACTTCCACCTCACGAACAATGTTGTAAATATTTTAATGAACACATTAAAACTCTTCAAAAACTGAAAATTAAAACTAGAATTAAAATAAGCTTGAAATAAAACAAATTATGGCTTTAATTTTAACAGAAATAAGAACACATTACGCATGATACAAAGTCAGCGGCCATTACACACGATACAAAATCGATCGCCATGACATTTTTTATATTTACTCGCCCGAGTGATGATTAAAATAAAGATACTGTTAATTCTTACTATCTAACTGGTTTTAGTTATCTAGACCTATGCAAAGAACCCTAACTTATTGCATACGATCATTAAGTTAGACATTTTGTTGGGTCTCATGAAAAATAAATACTGTCAACAGTCAGACAGAGATAAAATTGTTTGTTTGTTTTGTAAGGGTTATTTATTGTTTGTAAACATATAATTATAAACATGAATAAAAACATGTAGAAACATATAGGACAAACAGTTGACACCAGCCCCGAGGGGCTCTCGACAACACACACGACATAGAACATATAACAAAACTTCATACAGGAATACAATGACACCCTGGCGGGCTGAATGATGCTTTCAGTAGGTTAGGGGTGGGAAAATATATAAAAAAAACCACCCCGTAGCACATGGAGGGTCGCCAGGACCTTAAAATAATACAAAACGTACAAAGGAGAGAGACAGAGCGGAAACAGCGGAAGGAAACAAGAAACATGGGGAAATAAAATAAACAACTCGTGGGGGGCTTGGCGCCGGTCGTGGAGAAAATAGTGGTTTACCGCCAGGGCTACGCAGATATTTCATACGTAGCCCCGGAGTGAAAATAAAATAAACTTCACCCTGTGGGTAATTTTTGCCTCACAGGGAGTGGGAAACCAAAGAGAGGGGGAAATAAAAATTATTGCACCCGCGGGTTGCGGGAGAATGAGGTAAATCAGTGATGGGCCGATTATCTCTACCGGCCTACGCATCATATATCGATTGTTTGTTTAGAATCGATTCAGGTAATCTGATCACTTAGTAAGTGATCTCGAGTTTTAAGAATCAAATAACGACTTGCTAATCCATTATTTGATTTTAAATTGATTTTAACTAAGTTTATTATTTTTTAAATATGTTATTGAAGTAATTGTAGAAATATTCAAACCTAGTCCCACCTTATAAAATGGGAATGAACATATTGTAGTCGAAAATATGTTCGTGCTTTAAATATAATGTATTCTCAGAAATCAATATATCGCAAGTATCGAACATATTTGTTTTCTACGTGAAAATAGATAATGGATATAAAATAAAATAATAATAAAACATACTTAGACATGATTGAGTTTACAATTTCCAATGTATGTTTAACTGTTAAGCATGTTGTTTAAGTCTTTATTAAAAATATCTGTTTGTATTTTTATTTTTGCTATCATAATACAATAAAATATCCTTTAGGGATGATTAAAGTTGATCAAAGGATAACTAGGCCTAATCTGTTTATTTCAAGTTTGTTATAAACTCAACTTATTCTAACAATACTTTTAAAAATAACTAAAAGACACTCAAATTTTGATTGATTTGATTTTTAAACAATAATATGAGTTTAGATTGTTTAGTTTGGCTGGATTTTAGCCAGTATTTTGCGAGGGGTGTTTGGGGTGGATTGAAATGGAAAGCATGATTAAAATATATCTTAATTTACAGTTTAGGCCTATATTGTGTAATGTAGGTCTATTTGTAAATCATTAAAAATGTTAACGATTTGCTAGGATTTGGATTCAAGATTCGAAAATAAAATGTAGATTCGGATTCGAGAAATAGTGGATTTGACCCATCTCTATTTATTATCTTTTACAAAAGCTATGTCTCGTCTCAATTCCACTGTGTTTGTGTTGGGGAGGTAGATCCGGTACCCTTTTGTATTTTCTCCGTAGCCAACAAATAGTCCATTCACACTTTTTGGGTCCCATTTCTGGCGCTTTTGTTTTGGAACATGTACATGCACTTTTGAACCGAATATGTTAAGCTTACTTACATCATATGTTTGATTAAACCAAAGTTCATAAGGAGTTTTATCAGGCACATTGTTCCTCCCAGTTCGGTTTAACACAAATGTTGCTGTGTTAACCGCTTCAGCCCATAAATTTTTATTTAAGTTTTTAGCCATTAGCATGGGTCTTGATGCTTCCACAATTGTGCGATTATCCCTCTCTACCATTCCATTTTGTTCAGGTATATACGCCACAGATTTCTGGTGTTGAATGCCTTTTTCATCAAATATCCCTCGCAGTTCTCTGTTTACAAACTCTGTTTCATTATCTGTTCGTACTATTTTCACTCGGTTACCCGTGTCTTGTTCAGCTAGGTTTAAAAACTGTTTCACATTGTTTACCACTTCACTTTTATTTTTGATAAAATACACATGTCTATATCCAGAATAATCGTCCTTTATTAGTAGAAAGCACTTTGATCCACCGAGCGATGGAACTTCCATTGGTCCAAACACATCCATGTGTACCAATTCACATGGTCGAGTTGATGTTTCATTCCGCTTAAATGGAATTTTCTGCATTTTTCCTTTCAGACAACTTTCACAACTTTTCTCAACTGCTTTATACATTATATTATTTTTGTCCAATATCTTCTTCACATATTCCATATTCTGATGACCTAGACGTTCATGCCCCTCGGTTAAACTGTTCTTACCATAACCTATAGCAGCATGTTCATATGAACTTAAATGCATAATGTACATCTTGTTATGCCTATGGCCAATGGCAGACACTTGGACATCTTTCATTATTTTACACAACTCACTGTTAAAGGTCATATGATAGCCTCTGTCCACAACACTCCTCATTGAAAACAAGTTCACCGTCATTTTGGGTACAATACATTGTTCAATGTTGTTTGAATCCATTTCCTACCATCATACGCTTTAAGTTCGACAGTACCATAAACTACTGCATCCAGTTCACTTCCATCACCAATCACGGTCTTTTTAACATCGGACAGTTCTGTGTATATCGCAAATTGTTCCTTTGTGTAGCACATATGTTCACTTGCTCCAATGTCAACTAACTAATTTTGGTTATTATTAAAGTTGGCCAAGAACGCGTTCCCTTTGGCATGATTAACTGTATTTGCATTATTGTTTCCCTTATGCTGTAGCTTATTTAATCGAACTTTGCACTCATTAATGTGATGACCAACCTTCTTACAAAAATGACAATGTCCCTTTGATGATCTACAGTCTCGCTTGTAGTGGCCTATTTTACCATGTATTTGAAACACTTCACCGCATTCCGGTAACTCTTGCTCGCCAGCGCCACACAAGTTCCTGCAGTTGCTGGTACATTTGTCTCATGTTGCCGCTCCTCTTCAATGAGTAGACGTGCTTTCAACTCATCAATGCTTTGTTTTTCCGTCGGTACGGATTAGGCTGCAACAAATTGTTTGAATTTATTTGGTAACGACATTAATATCTTCGTGATTAATATTTTATCAGGAATGTTTTCTCCCAGTTGAGCTGTTTTTCCTCGGATTTCTTCAAGTTTTGCGAAAAAAGGTTAAAATGTCTTCTTCACACTTAAGTGAAAAAAAATTTGTTGCTCTAGGTGAAGACTGGTTTCAGACTTTCTCTCAAATACCGCCATCAGTTTTGTCCACATTTCCGCGGCTGATGTGTTAATTATGTGCACTATAACCTTTTCGTTCAGATGTGTCACGATGACTCCTTGAGCTTTCCCGTCCTTTGACATCCAATCGGCGTAATTTGCAGCTCTTGTCTCCAGTTTTGGTTCACTCCTATCGACCAAGCCATATAACCCCATAGCTTGTAGTATAACTTTGACTTTGAATTTCCACACATTCCAATTTGCACTTCCTTCAAGCTTCGCACCGATGTTTAAATATATTTTATCCATAATTGTAAGAAACATTTTGCTTTTTAAATATAAAGACGCTATCACACGACCTTGACGATTACGAACACACCGCGTTTTACACAAAACAACTTTTCCACTCCATCCGTACTAATTCAATCCGCGGTGAGTGGGCCCATAACCTGTTACGGTAATAATTACAGAGGTTCATGGAATTGAATAATCACTATAACTTTAGTGTGCTGTATAAATGGATTATTATTTTATATGATAAATTTACACTTTAGATAACATAGCGACCGATTTACGCACAGTTTTCTACAAAACAGGAAGAGATAAGATCATGAGTCAAAGATGCAGCAAGTAATAGGCCTAACACACACACATGAATGGGGCGGAAACATTTGGAACTAATAACTCAAATATGACTATGTTATTATTCACACAATTATTTTTATCTAGCACGTATAAATATATATATAAAATGTTAATCTGTATAATACAATTAATATATTTAGGTGTGGTAATTCTATAAAACCACTGCTATGTTCACATCAGATGTAACATTTTGCTACTTCTATGATTATCTATGTTTGTTAATATAATTAACCCTATTACCTTACATAACAAATATTAGGCATAAGACCATACTATTTAAAGCTTGTGTATTTATATTTTCTTATTTGTTGTCTATTTAAAGTAGGCCTACTCGCGTCCTTCCAAGATTTGTATATGTGTATATTTTCATAGTTGCATTTGTTCTTGTGTTTATATATATTAGTATGCCATGAAACACACGTGGTGTGTTATCTTGTTGTATGGGTTGTACTATTCTAGCTATAAAAGATTTTGCCTGTTTTTTTTGTGTGTGCCTGGGGTGTATGTAGAGTGTGACGTCACACTCTAGATATCACCCGCGCTGTTTAACTGTGAGCCCGCCGTGTTTGACGATAGAGGGCAGGTCACTTAGTGTTTTCCTCTACCTTCCACCCGAGTTCAAGCCTGTTACGTTCACGTAGTATAGTTCAATCAGGGCAGTCAGTTAACTCAGTTCAGTCAGTTCAGCTCGGATCAATGATCCGCTAACATTCATCTTTGTACGACTGACCTTTAAACAGCTGTACTTAAAATTACCATGTACTGTTATTGACTTTTGTGGAAGCCAGACTTAAAGTGTTACTAAACTATTTAAAGCATTAATATTAAAATAAATACAATGAAACTATATATATATATATATATGTTTTTTTAATATGTATCAAATTACATTCACCGTTAAATAATAACTTCAACCAAACGTTGATTGAGTTACGAAATGAATCCACAGTGGAAATTAAGAACGAGGTTTACTGGAGGTTTAGTGGAAGCTATATCAGAGAAGTTCCAACGGACACCAAAAAGATTTCAACAGGATCCAAAATAGGTTTTTAGTACCTGATGGAACGAAGGTTAACATTAAAAAAACGATTAATTTTATGTAATCTTAAGGATATTTAGATTGTCCAGGAAGTTATGGGCTGCACGCAGTACTGGAATAAGAGTGGGAAGATTTTGAAAAAGTTGAAACAGAACTTAAATTCAAACAGTGGGTTTCAACAGGCCGTTGTGAGCTGTCTACTTGTGTTCTTCCATTTGATGAGTACTTGGATAGGCTAGTGGAAAGGTTTGAGCAATTTAAGGTCCATCATTTTATTGCGAAGAAACAAGCATAATTCCTCAACACAATGAAGACAAATCTGGAAGAGGAAGAATGCATACTAATGGGAGACTTTTCTGAAAATGTTTCTTTCGTAGTACAAGTCGAGGTACAATCCTACCATTGGTCGAGTAACCAGGCAACGTTACACCCCTTTGTGTTGTACTTCAAAGAAAATGGAGAGTTAAGAAACCGTTGTTTTTGTGTAATCAGCGATTCATTGGAACACAACACCACAGCTTTCTACACCTTTCAAAAAATACTCATGGACAGTTTAAAATCATCCCTTTCTCAAGTGAAAAAAGTGCTCTACTTTTTTGATGGGTCAGCTGCCCAATATAAGAACAAACAATAATTCATAAATTTGTGTCACCATGAGCAAGATTTTGGATCTCAAGCCGAGTGGCATTTTATTGCCACATGCCATGACAAGGGACCATGTGATGGAATTGGTGGGACAGTTAAAAGGATTGTAAGAAAGACAAGTCTTCAGAGGACAGTAAAAAGTCACTACACAACACCACAGCTTTCTACACCTTTCAAAAAATACTCATGGACAGTTTAAAATCATTCCTTCCTCAAGTGAAAAAAGTGATCTGCTTTTCTGATGGGTCAGCTGCCTAATATAAAAACAACAAAAAAATTCATAGATTTGTGTCACCATGAACAAGATTTTGGAGCTCAAGCCGAGTAGCATTTTTTTGCCACATGCCATGGCAAGGGACCGTGTGATGGAATTGGTGGGTACAGTTAAAAGGATTGTAAGAAAGACAAGTCTTCAGAGGACAGTAAAAAGTCACATCACACCAATAGATATGTACAAATATTTCGTGGACAATATAAAATAATATATAGTTTTTCTCTAGTTTAAGACAAGACATTGAAGAGGTTGGACTGCAACTTCAGACAAGGTACCAACTTGCCATTTCCGTACCCCAGACTAGATCATATCATAGTTTTATTCCTGTTAGTCAAAGTGTTCTTCACGTCCGCATTACATCCCTGTCGGAAGAATTCAGAATTGTTGCAGTCGGTAAGGAAGTCTAGGTTCAACAACAGACTGACCTACTGCCAAAGCTTAGGGATTACATATGTTGTGTGTATGATGATTGGTGGTTGGGTGAGGTTCTTGAAATAAAAGTTCATGATACTGAAGAAGAATATCGAATACACTTTTTCCATCCTCATGGTCCTGGCACATCTTTCAAAAATCAACTAGTGACTACAACACATGGGTCCAAAAAAATAATATTCTGTGTATGCTCACACCCTGTGAGTTGTTCTTGGTAGCTACTGGAAGAGGTCATAATATCACACCACAGATGAATTAGCACCTGTCAACTCTTCTTAATGAAAAAAAGACGGCAACGCAATAAACTTAAAACACTAAGTGTGCCTTAAAAGGTAAGCTTTGTTTTTAGATTTAATTATGTTTTTGTAATTCAGTAATTTTGTCAAATTTGAATTTTGCCAAAAAATTATAGGCCTACTGTAATTTTCAGCAAAAATATGTCTGCCTGCTCAGCCCAGTTTTCAATAGTGATTGAGCGTTGTTTTATTGTTACTTCAAAGGATTGTGGCACCTGAACCCCTTGAAGTAACAAGATGGAATATTTTTTGTTTTAAAGTACTCTATAGGGGCTTTTTATCCTGGCAATTTCAAATTTTTAACAAATGTCCCCTATAACTTTTTTGGGCTCCGAAAAAGCAATTTTTTGAAAATTTTCCAAATTCTAGCATCATAGCCATCAAAGTCTTTATTTTATTTTTTTATTGAAATTGAATTGGTGTAACTCAAGAAATTGATGACGAAAGTAAGTGTCGTTTGTTGGAATTGAGGGTTCCCCTTTGAATATCTCTTTATGTAAATACATTTTTAGACACGTCCTTTGTGTATTAGCTTTTATTTTATTTTAAATGATGAAAATCTGTTCGGTAGAGCTCCAGAAATCAATGTCGAAAGTAATCGCTTCATGTTGTAAAACTATGACTAGTTGTAAGTTTAAGTTCAACCGTAAAGTGGATATTATTAAAAGTGTCCCTCTGCTCCAGAAATGTCCTCATTTTCATTGCCGAAGTTAGCGCTGGCGTGGGCGCTGCTCGCCGCAGCGGGAGCGTTACGAGGCAGCCTGATATCTGAATCGGAAGAGGTAGTTCTTCCGCCTGTCTCCCTGAACGACCAAAAAGACGTAGATGACCTTGAACTGGGAAAGGTGAGATTCACTATGATAAACACAGTGTGGTGTGGCAATGGTTCCACGGGTAGCGTGGTTAAGATTGCAAACACACACGCTAAATAAATTTTGTGAAAAATCGATTAAATATTCTAAATGAATGTATCCCAAACTGTTGTGAGCATACCCCCAGAGGTTCGTGAAGGATCTCAGGAGGTACGCGACGCACCACTGAATTATACTAATCATAAAATATGTTTTGATAACACAGGCCTGCGATTAAAGAATTGTTTGAAAAATATGCACAATTATTCATAGATTTTTGGGTGCTGATTTCAGGTGAAATAGTATAAAAAATTCTATCACATGCTATTTTTCCATAAAATACTAGTTTAATTTGGTTATCAACTCTGCAATTTCTATTTGTCTGACACTGTTAAAGTAATCAAAAGGTGGGGGGAATACATTTTTGGGTCGTTGTGAGCTGTATGAAGTCCATATATCACAGTGATTACTGCTAGTTTTGCTCTTCTGAAGTACAGGGATATAATCCAAAGAATGGGATAGGAATTTTCTACCCGAACCTCCCATCCATCATCCACCCTGTGCCTCAAAGTACAGGAAAACCAATGCCTTTGTTCCCAGATGCATTAAATGATACACCCATTTATTCTGAAAAGAACAACCAAGACTTTGATAAGGGCGTTATGGTAATTCGTGTAGCATAAAATCCCAGTTTTTTTCCACAAAGTGAAATGAATGACTTAGTGAGAGACTCGGTTATTCCTAAATATTCTGCAGAACTGAGGTCCTAAGCTTAAGGAAAAGTACTTGTTAGCCCCTGGAAACTCTTTGTCGTGGTATAGGAACCAGAGAAAATATTGTATACCAAATTTTTCTCAAAATGTTTTCTCATAATGATGTTATTGATCTTAAGAAACCGTTCAACAATGCGTACAACTTGGACGAGTAGAAACTCTTTGTTGATTCATCAAAAATAAGTTTGAAAGCAGCGTCGTTACACCATGGTAGTAAGCCCCAATTGGTTAATCTGTGATCCTTAAAGAACCTATAAAAATGTGTCCTTGGTTCTCACTAAGATCGACTACAAGGATCACGAATGGATTATTCGTGTTGATTTTAAAATAATATCCATGTTCCTTAGAGAGAAAGGAGGATACACGAAGTAACAATGCTTTTTTATTAAAACAATGACCGCAGAGATGCTTTAAACCAGAAAACCAAATGTGTTAATCTGGAAGGTTTGGTTGATCCCAAAAAAATTCCTCCTAACACCTAGCCATATCACACATGGACTTGCACCGCAGTTTATAAAAGCTTCGCCAAAATAAGGAGAGTGTATTAAGTATCTTTGTAAGAATTTTCCGGAATTATCAGATGAAAAATTGAAAGAAGGCATTTTTGTTGTACCAGACATCCGAAAACTCCTAAAAGCCGACGAGTTTGAAACAAAAATGGAAACTGTTGAAAGGGAGGTTTGAAACGCTTTTAATGAATTTGTAAAGAAGTTCTGGGGTAACTACAAAGATCCCAAATACAATCAAATAGTAGAAAACAAGCTAGAAAAATTCAAAGCATTATATCGTTCAATGAGCTCACTTCTGAAAACCTTAAAGCCATTTGTGAGAGAAAAGATAAATATTCCACCGAGACTTAAATAATATTGAACGATGATACAAGGGAAAATGGTAATGTCAATATGCTTGCATAATACTGTTGGATATACACAGGGATAGCCCGCTAGTCGTAGGCCTATATGGAACAAAGAGCACCAAATAGAGATTTGAAGGCAACATAAAAATACAGATTAAAGAAAC
Organism: Timema californicum; assembly: GCA_902141385.1. Taxonomy (NCBI): domain Eukaryota; kingdom Metazoa; phylum Arthropoda; class Insecta; order Phasmatodea; family Timematidae; genus Timema; species Timema californicum. The sequence goes on along the minus strand of CABFOW010002448.1, from coordinate 65,973 downwards.
ACGTAAAGAAAAATAACATTCTAAATAGTACTTTGTTACATTTTTTGTAGATAAAAAATATGTTTTAATATTTTGTAAAAAAATGTAGCTTTTCCCTCTAATATATGTGAACAGGCTATTTTCCTTTATCTTCACATCCATTATGCGGTAAATTCTTGAGTTTTAAAGAAAAATTGTAGTCATTCTTAAAATCAGCACACCAAACACCTTTAGAACAAACCAAAATTTCGCAAACAATTTTAAGTGACTCATATTTTAAAAGCCTGCGTAGTTTTAAATCTGACCAAAACAATACCGTAACGCAATTTTTTATACAACCAAAGACTTTTAGCAACCCTTCTTTCCTTTTATCACGGCTTTATTTAGCTTGAACGAACTTACAATATTTACAAGATATCAGTATGTGTTTCTTTTTTTTTTTTTTTTAAACATTGATTGCTAACATGTTGCCCTTGTTTCGTAAACAGTTGGCCAAATGTTCCCCAACTATTGGCTAACAGTTGTGGAACATTTTTGCAAGTTTCCTTTGTGTTTCCCAACGGGGAAAGCCTGTTTTCCGTGATCCATTTCAAATGGGTTACAAGAAACAATGTTTGCTAGGCTGGCCGTGTTGGTCAACATTTCCGACAAGTAGCGTAAGTGAGATTGTTGATCTAAATCGCGTGTCTCTTTTAATTATACTGGGACAAACCAATTGTAAAATAACTTCAAAATCTGTAGGAGACATGCGAATGACGTTCCTAAAACCACTGTCATCTTTGTGCTCCAGTTTTATCAGAAGGTTATTTGCATAGGGCGAAACATTTTGAAGCACTTTACAAACCCACAACAGTTTTCTTCATCTTTGTCTTCTCGAACTGCTCATAACTACAAAGCACAAGCCATAGCAGCAGCCTCCTCAGCAGACATCTTTCACTCAAGTGAACTCTGTACGAGAAACAAATGTTTCGTCATTGTAGTCTGGACGCAAAACAATGTCTCTTTAATGTTTGCCAGCAATTTGTTTCTCATGTTGGCCAACAGTTGTGGAACAGTTGGCCACAATGTTTCCAAGTGAGTAATAAACTTTAGACCATGATTCAGAAATGGTCACACGAATGGCAAAAAATGCTATAATATTATAGTTGGTAAAAGTTTTTCTTTTTATAAAGTTGTGATAAGGAACCATGTTTTAACGTGTGGTGATGACGCAGGTGTTCCGGAGTCGAATCCTGACTATCGGCGATCACGAGGCACATAGTCTGAGCAGCTTGTACCAACTCCTCCAAGCTGCACTACATCAGAAACAACAGAAGCAAGGACGAAGAATGTACGAAAATGAGTCCGAGACGCTGTACCCTGTCTTACCGGCCGCCGCAATCTTAAATAAGCAGAGTGAGAGGTCCAGCAAACATAATGAAAAACGACGCAATTGTGAGTGCATCCCTATATTGTATATGATTATAGTTTTTGTAGCTAACAAGATATAGAGTCCCGTCCATACAAGGCCAACTTGATAAGTAAGTTCCTAGCTTCACAAGTCTAGTTACCCAATATATTGCGATAGTTAGGGGAGATAAAATGAGGCCGGGACCACTGGCTCCTTTATGATCTCTCCTCGCCTCTCCAGAGGACGTGAGCCCGAGACCACTTTGTTGTTTTAAAAATGTTCTAAAAGTCCCAGATTTATTTTATTTAAGTTGTACTTTATCACTTTATATCTGTAACTACAAGGGATGACTGCAAACAAGAAGGTAGTGGGGAGCGTTGCCTTAATATTTGTAACAGGATACTACCCCCTCCGTTAGTGTTCGCCAAGACAGTATGGTTGGTGGCACATTCGAGCAGCTTCTGCCAACTAGTGTTTGGTTTGGCCTTGGAGCGGTAATTAGTATGGTACTGAGTGTCTTGTGCGTGAATATAGAGTAAAGTAATGTTACACTGGTGGCATACGGTGCGTGTAACATTTTCGTGTAAAAGTGATGTGTGTAGGAAGATTGTTTATTATTGAGTTGTTATAATCTAGTATTGTTTATTTATTTTGTGTTTTGTAGTGGATGTGCTCTCAGAACGATTACATATTTTTACTATTATTAACTCTTTATGTTTGTGCGTATCTATTAGATAATTTTAGTTATGATAATTTTCTAATGTTATTTTAAAACAAGTTTAATACAAAACAAAGGAGGAACTATTTAATGGAAGAATACCATTGAAGTCCGTTCACTAGCAAATCAGCATATACTTCCAAGTGGCCTTGTTTACAGCAGGTCTCATCTTGGGGTGAATCAATAATAGTAGTTAGTGCGGCTTAGCGGCTATCTTCACTATTACAATTATTATTATTATTATTATTAGCACCGCGTCTTACTATCCGTTCGGGTTGTACGCACTTACGCTAATGTGTAGTGGTAGGGTGATTGTGAGATGAAATGAAGGACCTACAGTTTAACGTGGAATCCGAACAACGGTGGAGGCCTGGCATTCCCCACATTCACAAGATGTCTTGTCAGAGGTGAAGGAAGGGTTTGGTAATCAGATAAATCTGTGCTGGGACCGGGGATTGAACCCCGTCCACCAGCACAGAAGTCTGACTGACACCTTAACCCCTAGAACGCCAGATCACCCCACTATTACAAACAACTTGTGACTGTATTTATTTATCGCTCTGGATAGTTCAATATTGTATTCATTTAAATTTATTGAGGATGCAAATAGGTCGTTTGAGCTCTTTACTTTCGATTTCCTGACTACAACTAATAAGCAGGAGTCACGTCCTCTGTTTTTGGGACTCACTCATTGGATCAGTGCAAAGCGTCTACCACTCTCTTACAAATAAAGACCAAAAAAAATGTTGACAAAGGGTGTTCTGAGTAGAAGATTGTTTTCAAAAAATCATTACTTCCAGATTGAAATCAATAGGCGTCCGTTTCACGTTCTCACAAGACAAATGACGAATTTAACAACACTCGTAATTGACCTGCAGCACTCAGCAATGGAAGCTTACCCGCAGTTTAATTCAAAATATCAGGATGAACTTGTTCGTGACCGGCTAATTAATTGTATAGAATGTAGTGACATTCGCGAAGCAATGCAACAGGATCCCTCCAAATCAATGCTAGAGCTTATAAGTCGCGGTAATATGATGGGTAATTGTCGGAAATTGAGCGTGCTGTGCCAGCGAAATGTGTAGTTACCGCCACTATCCCTGTAGCAGAGACGAATATAACAGCTGTTTAATTGCAGCAGTCGATTCAAGAGGTAGTGGTGGGAGCACTTCGTGTGGTTTTAGAATATAAAATACCTCATTCTACGTCTCTGGTGAGTTACCAAAACAGCTTGATCCTATGCGTCAAGTGTTTAAGTGTATTTACTGTAAATATCGCGGTCATCGAAAAAACGAGATCCGAAAAAAAAAAGTAACTGTCGGGATGTAAATACAAGGAATCAGTCGGGTTTACGGTTCTTTCGATGTGGAGAAAGAGGACACGTACGGCGGGAATATGTGGCAACATTTTCAAGGAGCTCGCAGATGACAATGTATATTGTTCCCGCCTACCTTAATCAACCTACCATGAGGAACTCAAAATTTCTACGATGGATAATCAAGTTTTGATCAATGTGTCAGGAGATAACAACCACTCTATTAAACTGTATTTTCTCATTTATTCTTCAGCTACAGAATGCATAATAAGAGAGGACTTGTGGGAACTCATTAAGAGTCCAGAGGATAAATTTGTCTCATCAAATATCTCAATCCATGATGTAAATAGATGTCAGTCATCTGTTTTAGGCCTGGTAACCCTACCCGTTATACTCGGTAATACTACGTAGATACCAACATTTTTGTATTTAAAGGTATTTCCCAATCCGCTTTTTTAGGTTTGTCATTCATATTGGCACATAAGTGTGATATAGTTATCTCTGTGATCATCCTCAATGTCGATTAAATAAAGTGCCAAGCAATTATGTTAAGTATTCAAACTCCAAGAACTGTAGGGCTGTATTTCAAACACATGAGTTTCATGTTATTCTCGCGGAAACTGAAGGCAATCCTACCAGAAATGAACTGTTTTTACCACATGGAGGAAAAGTGGATTCAGAATTTGAAAAATTGAAAGGTTTCTTGGAGCCCTACCTGCCATTAGCAATGAAATACCTCACTCTCTCTGCCTGTATTTTGGTCACACCTCGCAAGAATAGGGTGCCTAGGGTGCCTTTACGGCTTCCAAATACATCATCTTACCCTATAGTGTTGTTTAAGATGACATTAATGAGCCACTTCCNCCCCCCCCCCCCCCCCTGTTCCCTCTTTCTGATTAATGTAAGTCTTCTCCTGTGTGCTTATCACTTCACAAACCAAACATCGCCAAGGAGGTGTATTATTAGACATTACTCAAGCTAAGATTTCTGAGAATACTAATGTGGAAACAATATCTCTCCTGAGTGAGTCTGCGGATATTGTGGCACAAGATGACTATGAGTGTGGTCGTAAAAAACTCGCATATTATCGAAATGATAAAGGTGAGGCTATATGCTTATAGACACCAGGAATACATTCGTAAGGACATGAGAGACATGAAGAAACAAGGTAAGGTGAGTCCCTCTACCTCACCACAGACATCACCTATTGTCCTTAGGGGAAATCACGCTGGTGGCGTGTGTTTCTGTTGTAAGTACATACATTTTAATGAACCTTCAGTGAAATATGCCTATCCATTGCAACGTATGGATGATTTAAACACGGGTTTGTCAGGAGAAACCTTGTTATGATTGCCCTCGACATGGCAGCCACCTATCATAAAGTCGAGATAGCTCCATAAGATCATCCCAAAACAGCGTCCATTACAGCAGATAGCCTCTACGAATTTAACATGATTAGCTATGGCCTATGCAATGCACCGGTCACCTTCCAACGGCTCGTGGATTTAGTGTCAACCGGTATCAAGTGGTAAACTTGCATGAGATGCCTGTACGATGTGATAATATTAAGTCGTGATAAGAAAAAATAGCATGTGAAACGTTTGCGGGAAGTTTTTACAAGAATACGAGAGTCTGGTCTCAGAATCAAACCTGAGAAATATCAAATTATACCTAACCAGATTACTTTCTTGGGGCACGGAATATTAGCGCAGGGGATCGCTACATCAGAATAGAAAGTAAATAATGTTAAATTTTGGCCCATTACTGTAACTTTGAAAGGAGTGAACTCTTTCCTGCAAACTACCGGATACTCTCGACGCATCAAAATTCATAACTTTACAAGGATTGCCGCACCTATGCAGTGACTCGCAAAGGCCATTTGTGTTCGATGCAACTTGTGAAACAACCTTTGAGGAGTTAAAAATAAGATAGTGTCCGTTCCCATTTTAAGATTTGCCCGTCCGGAGTGAGAATGCAAGCGCAGTTGGAATAGGAGCAGTACCTAGTCAGATTGATTCAAGATAGTAAAGAAAAAGTAATAGTAATCTCTTATTGTAGCCGCCCCTTTACCAAGCCAGAGAGGCAGTGTTGTGCGACACGCAGAGAACCACTTCTTTCGTTGCTATCTTGAAGTGGGGAGGTATGTGCGCAGAGACAATGGAACACTAGTCTGGATCCACAATTTCAAGTAAATCAATGACTGGAGCGTCTATGGCGATTCAACTGTGTGATAAAACATCGCCCAGGCGTGGAACATGATAACGCTGACGGACTTTCAAGAACGCCGTGTGAGCAGTGCCAACGCGTGAATGATAATTCCGATGCGAAGAAAGTTCCAGGCTCCCTCAATCCAGAAGCACAGCCGTGGAAGCGCTGCTGCAAACAACAGTGTGGGGATGCTAAGAAAATCACAATTGTCATTCCTTTCCAAGGTGCAAAAGCCACACCCGTAGCTGTGTGGAAGCCTGCTGTGTCGCCTGACGAGCTACGTCAGTTACAGTTAGAAGATATAGCGACCTGTGTTCTTACAAAGTGGAAAGAGGCTAACCCACCCCATCAGGATGCTGTTGCACTTGGAATAACCCCCATGGGCCTAGTGGGACCAATTAAAACTTAAGCAAGGTATCATTATCGACGTTATGAAGAAGATGGAAATACCCATAGATTTCAGCTTAGTGTCCCATGAGTGCTTAAAACAGAAATTCTACGCAGTTTTCAGGACACATCCAATGGGGGACATCTAGGTATTCACTAGACAGTTGCAAAAGTCCACTAATGTTTCTATTGGCCTGATCTCCGTCAAGATACCCGTGTGTCCAGAAATTTCCTGATTTTCGGCTAGGAATACTCAACAGTTAAGGCGCCACTACAGAAGTTTAAGGTTGGTGAGCCACTGCAATCGCCATTGATATATTAGGCCCTTTTCCTGGGACTAAGTGAGTAAAGAAAGTTACTATACGAGTAGTTGTATCAGACTACTTTACTCGTTGGGTGGAAGCATTATGCTCCGCCAAACCACAAGGCAGCTACTGTAGCAAGAGTCCTGGTGGTGGGATTCATCAATAGGCAGACATTTCGACGGGACTTGTGCGATATATTATAGCGAAGATGCGAACAACAGCTTACCACCCAATGGCAAATGGTTTAGTAGAACTATTTAATCGCAGGCTACTGGACATGTTTCAGTGGGTAAATTAAAATTAAAATGACTGGGATGTAAAGTTGCCTCAGCTAAGGATGGAATATCGTATGAGAGTATATGAAAACCCTAAACACACTTACTTTAAGGTTATGTTCGGAAGACAAGCTAGTTTACCAAACGATGTAGTGTATGGGAGACCAACGGAGTAAGTATAGAAAGTAGTTAAAACCACTTCATACACCATTGATCTCCAAAATCACCTAGAATTTGCATATGAATAAGTCCGGAAAAAAATCTTAGTGGGAAAGGAAAGGCAAAAAGATGTATATGACGTCCGGTGCTCTGGGAAAGTATATGAAGTGACAAAGTGTGTTTACACGCCAGCAATAAGGGAATACTTGGCTCCTAGGTTTTTTTTAAAAAATTGTAGGGTCTGTATGTCAACAGGAAGACACTATAGGATGTGACGTACCACACACTATACCCCCGAAAACGCCCCGTGGTGCACTTCAATAGGTTAAAACCATACTCAACCCGAGATCCCCCACGAGAAGAGGTTGGCCCATCACCAGCCGGTCAGAAGAGAGGTAAGGGTACAAGGCTGGTGATGACAGCTGAAGACACTTCTTTGGAGTCTTAAGCAACTGGTATCAATCTCATGAGTTAACGCTAGCAGAGGGTGGGAATTACAGAGGTTCTTCACAATAACGTAGTGGACGTCAAAACAGATGGAGAAGTAGTACATCACTATCCAGCTCGGAATAGAACACAGACCGTACCATTTCAAGCTTTAACTTAATGAAGAAAAGTGTAAATAAATATCTTTAACTTTTAAGTAGTTTTTGTTTGGTAAATATGTTGTATGGTGGGTGTATATGGTATTGTGTTTTAATACTTGATTGTTAGTTTTAAATAAATGAGGGAAATAGTGTAGCGACAAGGGCTGACTGCGAACAAGCAGGTGCTAGGGGAGAGTTGAACTTAACAGTTGTAACGAGACACTACCACCTCCTCAAAATAGTGTATGCCCAGACAGTAGGGTTGGTGACACATTCGAGCAACCTATGCCAAGTAGTGTGCGCTCTTGCCTTGGAGCGCTGATAAGTATGGTACTGTGTGCTTTGTACAGGAATGTAGAATAAAGCAAGGGTGCATCTCAAAAAAGGTAAGGAATATAATATGCATAGCAAAACAAAACACTTCTAATAAACGTAATGTTCTTAAAGATAGCTTATTATTGGAAAATATTTAAAAATTTAATCAAGAAAGTTCAGAGTTTTTATAGTTATATTAGCCTGACTAGACATTAGAAGAATAAGTCTAGTAAAAAAAATAGAGCACTTCTGATAATCATTGAAAGAAATGTATTAGTATTAATGTTTAACTATCATTCAATAATAAATCTCTGTTGTTGGTTTTAGATATGTCAAAGTGCTACTTCAAGGTATGTTAAATGGAAAACAAATACAATCTTCAGGAAACATCAGGGTCTAGCACACAAGTCATCAGACCTGCCCTTCCTCAAGAGAGACCAACTTTGATTGTATATCAGCTACCAGTGGGGGGAGCAAAAGAACCCTTCTCCCTTGCCCAACTTGGAGAAAGATTGCCACTTCTGGAAAAAATATCACACCCTGCCCACCTCTCCCCCAAGAATTAATTTCACTCCAATATAATATTCTTGAATATGAACCAGAAGGCTAGGCTTACATTTTAAAAACTTAAAAAATAGGAAATGTAAGCCCACAACAAGTTTTTTTGTCTAAATTCACATATTTTTTTGAAATCTATATTAGGTGAGAGTATGAATGGGGACAGAATACGACCATTTTCCAAGTTTGTTATTATGATAAACATCCAATCAGATGCTGATTGACGCAGAATCAATTAAAACTGTGATATGATAACAAAAACTTTTGGAAGGTGTTTTATTTCACAGCAATGTCTTTGTCACGCATTGTGTATTGTCTATAATTATTTTAAATTAGTATATATTTCTGAGTTTCATTTATATTTTGATTAAATAAATTTTTCTTTGCGCTATATGTGTTACTAGCAATGTGTGAAATCTAGGGATTCTATATAATGCCATAGTGATTTTGGCAAAGTATTAAATAAATGAGTTTTGCTTTTGTATTTCATACTTATTTTCAAGTCCTTTGTCTTTTTGAAGTCCCAGAATATGTTATCAATTCTTTTATCCAGTTATATATAAGTATTTCACCGTTTTATTGCATGTTCACCCAATTCCTAGGATTTAAGTTAGTTAGTCAGGTTAGGTGAGGTTAGGTTAGCTATTGTTCTTGGTAATATATAATGACTGGTTATTCTATAAATGTCCTACGAAAAGTATGAAATACAACAGCAAAACTAATTTATTTCATACTTTGTCAAAACCACTCTGGTATTATATAGAATGTCTGGATTACACACATTAAAATTAATATATATATTTCACGTCTACTGACCTTAAAATAGTATAATTTACAGGTTTCCTGGCGGAAGAACTACACACACAAATGTAATGCATAATTATTTGTTTGTATGTGGGAGAAGGACGCAATGAACTTCATTTACCATTTAAAACAAAGTCCAAATAGCTTACAAATACATACAATTTCTAAAAATTTGACCAGGAGAGGACAACAAACTTCTAAATAAATTTGTTCATTCAACTTTTAAAAAAAAAATCTGAAGAAAGGACTACAAATAGGTTTTGAGGGTTTTCAAATTTCAAAAATTTTTCAAGAAAGGACTCCCCTTTGATTTTAAATATTTTAGCTAACAGCCGCCTCACCAACACCGAATTTGGTAATATTTTATATGAACATCACATAAAACTAATTCAACAATCCTATTATATGCATATAGATTTAATGTTTCGAGATACATCCAAAATAATTAACAATTTTTTTATTCAGCTTAACGCCTCAGTGGCTTAGTTGGCTAACACACTAGTCGTGTTGAGCTCGACTGCTGAGAACAGGGAGATCAAGGTTCGAATCTCGGTCGGGTGAACTGGGGTGGTTTTTCCAAAATGGTTTTCCACTCTCCCTCCCCGCAAATGCGGGTTCACTTCCTCTAATTAAACCTTCCCAGTTCTTAATCCATTAGCATAATTAATACTTAAAGCGTATAACCCGAACGGGTAGTAAGACGCGATGCTAAATAATAATAAATAATAATAATTGATTCAGCTATATCTGTATTTTCATGTGAGCCTATTTTGTGCAATCAAAATCTATACATCTCATTCAGTTTGTATTAACCAAATAACTAAAATGGCCCTACACATATGTTTAGAATACACAATGTGGCCAATATTTATTGAATTAAAGGATGTATAAATATAGGATAGGTTTCAATATTGAAATAGTGTTGTATAAAATCAACTATTGACAGTAATTTGCATCGTTGGGTGCGTAAGTTGAGTTAACTGCCTTGTCTGGTCTAGTTTGTCAATGAAGGGGAGGTTGAGGGTCAAATAATGTCCCTAAATGTTTTTCCGCTATATCTCTATGGAAATGCAAGTACATGTTATCTAAAGTCTACCTAGTCCAGCCCTACCTAACTGGTGTGGACATAAGATTGTCCCCAGATGGGTGGTAAGATGCAATGCACACCAAGAAACCAACTATTAACAGTAATTTTTAGTGATATATTATATGTTTTGGATGCCTGCACTTGGTAATGATAAGCATTTGCAAATAAAACTAATTGAGAAAAACAATTTGAAAGCCTATGATTTCTAATGTCTAATAAGCATTACAGCTCACTAAATCCTGAAAATGTAAAATTGAAATTCTAGAGTAAAAACCATATACTTTACTATTTATGTTTTCTCATCACAAAAGAAGAAGAAGAAGATGAAAGTAGCCCATAATTTTAGGGGAAGAAAGCTCAAATTATTTTTAACAGGTCATTTCATTCGCATTGCGTCTCTAAAAATTATATGAAATAACTTGAAATTTATTGTAAAACAATAAAAATTTAGTGTGCATACTGTTAGAAATAGCATTATATTTCAATGTATTTCATAAAAAATATTCATTTTTATTAATGTGTGTTAACAGTTTTTAAAATCAATTACAAATTAATTTTTTGTTTAAGGATTAGTGAAAACAAATCTTATCCCCTCCACCCCTTAACCCTCCACCCAACCCACTGTATCTCACACCACAGTCATATTATACACATATATAATAATTATACTAATATTGTAGAGATGAGGAAGATGGAATTTAGAGAACATATATCCACATTTGTGTGAAGGGAAACAGTCATTTAGGGAAAACCACCTTCTGTTGACCCAACCAGGACGCAGCCCCCGATATCCCAACCTTCTGCAATCCAGCCTATTGCTAAAGTGATGCCTTTTTTGACCATATAGCCAACAAAACAGATTAAATGAAGATGCTCAATGGATTACTCAAACAAATATAATATTGGTATATATGTTTCATAAGGGTACCATTCATTCCCTCACACCTCTCAAGAGAGAAAATATCTTGATAATAGACCCTTTCAAAAATTGTGGTCATTAGGAAACTTAGAACACTAAAACTTATGTTAAAGCTAACTCCATGGTGTGAGCCTGCGATCGAGCTATACCGACTGAGTGGCCACCACCATTAGCGATGATAGCGCCAACATTTGCAGGTAGTGTGTGTAATATGGTCAGAACAACAAGCCCTTTGCCCATTAATCTCAGTTTTCTAAGCCAGAGCTGCTGATTCTTTATTCTAGTAATTCCTTAACTGTCCCTAAGAGGCTAAGTTTGACCCCATTTCAGACTCACTGCTTTGAAGATAAGCTTTGGATGTGCCTGGGATCTAGCCCAGGACTTCTTGAGCTGTAGCCAGGAACTCTGACTACTTAGCCACTGTTTGAAAATTAATATTTTTAACTTTACATACAATAATTCATAATAAAAGACATAAATAAACTTAAAATTTTAAAGTGAAGAATTTGTAGCAACGTTAACAAATTTGCAAGACTTTTCTTATTTGAGCACTGAGCAGTGAACAAATGTTAAAATCGTCTGCCATTTGAGCAATTCTTTAACGAGTGTCATTATCACTGGTTTTGCATTAAATATGCTTAGTTCTAATGCCTTGTCTATGAAATACAAAAACAGCGAATTTGTTTTGTTTTTCAATAAAATAACTTATAAAAAATTGTAATGGATGTTTTATTTGATAGTGAATAGCAACTTATTTCTTCACCCACCTCTAAACAATGTGTTCTGAATATTTACACATTTTTGAAATTTTGTAGCCATTACTTTTTAACTAAGTTCATGTGTCAGCTAGCAAGAAATGTGCCCTAATAGTTTTTTAAACATTTGAAGGGGGAAGATGAAATGAAATAATAAAAATAAAGCCCCATATAGACCCTTGTATTTATTTTACTTAGGAAAGACATGAATGTTTTAAGGACCAGTTTTCAAATATATTATGCATATCAAGCTAGCAATTTGGATTTCCACAATACCCAGCACCTTAAATCCCTTCTTTTATCCATGTTTGGTCCAAATGAATCGCTTTTTACAATGCATAGGGTTGCTTTATCTCACAATTAGCTGATAACAGATGAGCTGCTCTCAGATGTCCTTTAAAAACCTCTGGATGTCTTACCCCTCTTATCACAAATACCTTAGTTTTTCCAAGCTAATTGCAAATATTTATTTTGTCAAAATTAAATATATTGGTAGGTGGTATACCAACCATAGCCTGACATTAAAAGTTATCCGAGTATTCTGACAAATGTTTAGTCAAAAACAACACAAATTCTTAATACTTCAACCTAAATCTGAAGTGAGGTTATAGAATTAAAAAAATATTCGATCCCACTCAATCCCAAGACTATTATTTTTAAATTTTGATACAGTCTGACCACAATGATTTAAGTAGCCTTGCTCAATAATAAACTATCAAACTCTTAAAGGAATCCTCTATTTAGCACATCATAGAAATTATTGACATAGCTTTGCCTTTTCTTTTAACAATGATGGCTGCACCTCAATATTGACAATACAATTGCCTTTCAATTAATCTTGCTGGATAATTTTTGGCATACCATAGTTCTCAGATGCAGTTCAAACATATGTTTTATTTACTTTAACGTGATGAATAACACTTTCAAGGCTAGGTTTCATACATAATAGGTTAAGTGTGGATGACCTCGTACCACTTTTGGGGATAGGACATAGTAGGTACCCATCATATAATAGCTATATATACTTTTGGCGAGCATACGCAAGCGAGCCCAAGGACAAGTGTGTAGATGATACACTCATCTTTGCTCAGGGTCTCTCATTGACAGCCACCTTTGTGCTGTTTTTTTTTGTCCGAATGAAAGGAGCCAAAATAGAACATGTGTGCACCCCTGTACACATTCACATTGCTTAGTCAGTTTTCTACACACTTTCAGTAAGAATGTCTTGTGTCGTCAACACTTATATTGAAATATGTTTCGGATTATTGAAATGTCTGGAGCAATGAACTAACATTGGAATACCAGGAAATTTATCAAGGAGAACCTGCAATATTTAATCCAAAACACTGATTGCATTAGGATTTATATATTCTAACATAAAAATTGTATGAACTTAATAAACAAAAAGTAGGTGACCTGGTGGTCTAGGGGTAAGGTGTCAGACTTCTGTGCTGGCGGCCGGGGCTCAATCCTCGGTCCCGGCACAGATTTATCTGATTACCAAACCCTTCCTTCACCTCTGACAAGACATCTTGTGAATGTGGGGAATGCCAGGCCTCCACCGTGGTTCGGATTCCATGTTAAACTGTAGGTCCTCCATTTCATCTCACAATCACCCTACCATTACACATTAGCGTAAGTGTGTACAACCCGAACGGGTAGTAAGACGCGGTGCTAATAATAATAATAATAATAATAATAATAATAAACATAAAGCCGACGCATCTGCAACTTCCACGTCCACTATGAAACTGAACTAAACTCAAATGATGTGTGGACGGTTAGCATTTCGTTTCATTCATGACGCTGGATTTTGGCCGATCATCCAGAGAGACATTAAGGCAACTTTGAAGAGGTGGCATAAGATTTATTTAAAAAATATTTGTTTTTTCTAACTAATACATCAGTATTAAATTATTGATTTTAAAAACCAGTTAATAAGGTGCATAGTGAATAGATTTATACATAAGTCAAAAAAATAATCTATTTGGACAAAATTACAAAATAAATCACCTAAGAAACAGGATTTTGGTTTGCCATTTGTATCTGAAAGAAATTGTATAGTTTTTATGAGAAGCAATAAATGTCAATAATGACCACATTCAGGCCTCAGCTACTTTTCAAGTCCATCACAACTTTGGAAAATGAATACTTAATGTTCTTTGATCTTGTTTAAAATTAAAACATCTTAAATATCTTCTTATGAAATAATATGAAGTAAACTACCACATGTATCGATCACAGCTGGTATTATATTGGCATGGATGATATTTTGGTGAGAAATAAGTCATTTTAGCAGCATTAATTAATATTTACTATGAGGGTTTTTACCCAGCTATGTGACTTAACCTAACCTTCTCCTTGTAAATATATATTGAAATTTTTATAAATATTGGTAGCGTGAAATTAGTCCTACTTAAAACTTTGAATAATATCTATATGAAATAACTCATTTAATTTCCATATGAATAGATGACATTATAACACAAAGGATGGGCATAGTACCCATCATATAAAACAGAGGTTTCCCACTTAAAAATGTATTGCAGCCACAATTGAATCCACGAGTCTAATGGCAACATAATTGGCTAATTTTTGTCGAGCTATGCAAAAATTGAGAGTGAAATGAAAAGTTTTTGTTCCAACATGTTGCATTATATATTAAACAAGTTTTCCGATTATATTAAACTATAGTAGCCCCGTGGTTTCTTTGGTGCTGACTGACAGCTGACTTCTAACAGTCAAAATTTATGTATATACGTAAATTTTGACCGTCAGAAGTGACAGCTGCTAAACACATGTTTTTGCAGATCATATGGTTCGGCATAGGGATACATAATTTGGTCTGGTAGCTTTTCAAAGTCGTCAGTTGTCAGTCAGCACCAAAGAAGTCATGGTGCTACTGTACCTATCTTTGATGAGTCAATATAATAAAGCTAATGAAAGGAAGCAATCAAATATGAATATAAGTTAAAGCTTTCCTGGATTTTTTCCACACAAGTAAAAACTTTGTGTTTCTAGGCTAAAAACATCCATTATTCTAAAAATAGGTAGATTACATTTCCAAGATACTCCATTTTTAAAACCTGTTCAAGTTACAGTAACTTACCTAATTTTATTCAATAAATGTATTTTGCACTCAATATTGCCAATAAAAATCATAAATAAAAAATTTACTACCACTTTAATGAAAGAAATGTAGTTAAATATGAAGAGTAAATGTTAAATAGTATTGTATTTGAACAAAATAAAACTTTGATGTGTGAAACTCTATGGTGATCAAAGTCACCCCAAAGGTTGGTTGAATTAAAGGTGCTGTACATACTAAAAACCAACCAATGGATTTCAAAGTGGGGTAAGATTGTCCCATGAGGTCTTAGTTCCTTTAGTTTTTTTGCCATACCGAGTGGTGTATTAAAGTAACCCCCATCCTCTGGAGTGACTATGATATACCCTTTATTAATTTTTCTGGACTGCTTGTCAAACTTTTGATAAAATTGCTATACTGAATATTTGTATGTTAAAGTGGCACAATTAATAAAATCCATTTTTATTTATTTTTATTTCAACTTTATCTCCAAAATAACTATACTAATGTAAAAAATATATATTCAAAGTCACCCCACTCTATGGGTATCAAAAATTAATCAAAATTGGTAAATGTTGGTGTTATTTGATTGCAGTCTTCTGTGTGTAGTAAAATATAGACATGCGTATATTGTAATAAAATAAAGAAAATAATTTGTATATAGGCCTACTCTTGGTCTATCTAAGAGCATCATACAAACTGCTAAAAAACAAACTTTTCGACAAGCTATAAAATAAATATTTGGAAGGCTGGGTGGGTCAAGTAGCCGACACAACTTGGACCAACTGCTAGACAAGCTCAAGTATAGGAGTACAAAGTGATAGGCAACCAAGTGATCAACACAAGAGAACAAACCTGTAAACAGACCAACTGCTAGACACCCAGAAACGACCTGGACCAAGTGATCGACATGAGCTGGACCATGTGATAGACAAGCTTCCATATAAGAGGAAAAAGTGATAGACAGCCAAGCGGCCGACACGAGAGGGCCGATTGCTCAACAAACATCGAGATGAATCCAGTTAAGAGTGGCTCAAGTGAGAGACAAGTTATTTTAAAACTAACAAAGTTATAAACATGGTAATAGTGGTTGAAATGACAGTTCTGGACCACTTTCTCCCATAAGGTTAACAGTGATCCATAACAATGAATATGGATGGTGGATCACTTTCTCCTCTAACCTAACCAAACTGTCTTTTAATTACACAAGAGTACCTTATGTCCCTGTATTTGTCGTTCTGCCCCTTGCAGCCCCCCTACACCCTTGAGTCTAGATTCCAGCCACCATCCCGAACTCTCCTCTCAACCTTCATCTCCTTCTCTTACCATAACTGTAAACGGTATGAAATAAATATGCATTATTTTCCAACCAACACTTTAAACGTTGAGACCATTCATCGGGGTTCGATCCCAGTTGGATGGACTGAAAATGGATTTTCATAAATGGTTTTCCAATCTCACTCCACGAAAAATTGGGTGAAATTCCTCTAAATTCAACCTTACCCATCCCTAAACACTTAAGCGTAATTAGTATATAGGTGTATAACCTAAACAATTAGTAACTCTCTAGTAGGTAATGCGGTGCTAAAAATTAAAAATATGTAGCACTAAATATACAGGCTAGGTATTAAAATTATCTCTTTAAAAAACAATAAAAATCTTTTTTACTGTTGTTTTTTGCCGATTATTAATTTTACAAACTATTTTAAAACTGTTGTCAAATTTCAAGTTTTAATAAAGGCCACTTAGGAATTTTTACTCAATGGTTTTCAACTATTTCTCCATGAAAAGGCAGGTATATTTTATCTAAATTATACCCTCCTCGCGTCTAATCTATTTATATAAAAATAAGATAGTTCATATGTGTATACCAGCACTCATTGTTCTTTAATATTGCAGCCAGCGTTGCAGAATTAATTGCGACTATTCAATTCCTGATATTCTTTTATAAGGTCATCATTAGTTCGAGTTATTCTCCCTATATTTTTACTTTAGCAAACCCTACAAAAATATGTAAAGAAGTGTGAGGCTAAGCTGATGTGTTATTTGAGTGTAAACAAGGACAATCATGTATTGAATTAACTGTCCTGTCACTTAGCCCACTCTTAGCTGGATGATATCAAAGTTTGTCGAGCAGTTGGTCCTCTCGTGTCAACCGCTTGGTTGTCTATCACTTTTTACTCCTATACAAAAGCTTGTCCAGCAGATGGTACAAGTCGTGTCAGCCAATTGACACATCCAGCCTTCCAAGTAATGGTTTTCATTTGTCTACCGTTTGGCTGTTTATCACATGGTCTAGCTTGTGTCAATCACTTGGTCCACGTCGTTTCTTCGTGACTAGCAGTTGGGTGTCTACCACTTTGTCCTTTCGTGTCAACAACTTTGTTGTCTATCACTTTACCTGCTCTTCTATCTAAAAGGCACTGCCCCCAACATTTTTAAGTTTCTTGGCATGTCTAAAATCCCCTCGTGTATATCCAAAATATAAAATAGGCACACGAATATCAGGTATATGAACTAACGACCCAAATGTAATGTATACAAACAACCAACTATATTAATTTATTAGATTAATAACTATCAAATTCAATAAAAAAAATTGAATCAATATACTGAAAAAAGCATTAGTTTCTAAATCATGTTTAATTTTACCTAGGCTAGTTTAAAACTAAAAATGAAAATTAATTACGGTACAAATAATTACAGCGATTGAAAACAAATGGCTGTTATTTATTAGATCTATTAAAAATTGATAATAAAATGTAGCTAGTTGTTTGATCATTTACTTGGCACTAAGAATGACTACTACATGATTTATTTTATGCACTGCGCCTTACAACCCGTTAGGATTAAGCCTATGTAGCCTACTAATCACACTAATGTGTTAGGGATTAGGAGGGTTTAATTTATAGGAAGTGCACCCGAATATGCGTGGAGGTAGAGTGGAAAAACATTTAGAAAAATACTCAGTGAACGCGACAGGAATCGAATCCCAAGCTTCCAGTCTTCGGCAGTCTAGTCTATTCACTATTCGGAGAGTAGCGCCTTAGGCCATGCGGCCATCGGACCGGGTTATGTAAATAATGAATGGGGTCGTCTAGACAACCTATTTTATGGTTCTATACAACAATGTTTAGGAAATCTTTACTTTTTGAACTTACAGTGATAAATAACGATGAAAACTCGGTTCTTTACGTAATCTTGAAGTTTTTTCGAAACCAACTTACAGTTTGTTTACAATTTGTGAAATTATACTTTACATCACATTGACATCACGTTTCCCATCAAATAAAAATACTGTGGCCAGGGCTACAAACACAAATTATTTTGTAGTCCATATTATACTAAAATTATAGATATATAGATAGATAGTTAAATAATATATATATTTTGGTCGATTTTATTTTAGTATTATAAATGGTTGAATAAATAAGCACCACTTGTAATAATGGTAATAAATTCAAAGAAACG
This sequence comes from Timema californicum, assembly GCA_902141385.1. Classification (NCBI taxonomy): domain Eukaryota; kingdom Metazoa; phylum Arthropoda; class Insecta; order Phasmatodea; family Timematidae; genus Timema; species Timema californicum. The sequence goes on along the minus strand of CABFOW010002448.1, from coordinate 47,653 downwards.
CTAAGCTACATACTATAACAATTTTATCTAACATATTATTCTGATGAGCTTGAATCCTGACTGAAATACATCAACAACAGTTCAGAATTGTATAATTCAGTAAATATTAGAAAAAAGTGGGAATAAAACATGACGATTCATAAATTAGGTATACATAGATTTTAAAAAGGCCTATTATTAAGTTAAAATAAACGAATTATATGACATTTTAGCCAAGCTAGGGATACCCAAAAACAAGTCAAGCTAATTGAGGTATATTTAACTTATGTGCATAGCAGGGGACGCGGACGGGTTGGGTGTTACTTATCAGAAACTTATGAAATACATATTGGGTTGAAACAAGGTGATGCACTTTCCCCACTACTCTTTATTCTAGCGTTAGAGTATAATATTAGGGTAATGCAAGATAGTAGGGGAGGGTTGACATTGAACGTTACAATGCAGCTATTAGGATACTAAGATTATTTAGCTTTGTTGGTCAATAATAAGAAAACTGTTGCAAGGAATGCAGAGGCGAAGCGAAGAAAGCAATGTGCTTGAATAAACATTCTGTCCAAAAAGGGATGAGGTTACACGGGAGTGAATGAGGTTACATAATGATTAGGTAAATAGCCTGTACTCATAACAAGACATTGCTATGAATCAATTCTCGAAGATTATGGTGGGCAGGACCAGAAGCGGATTTACACTATAGGCCACTAGGCATGGGCCTAGGGGTGGTGGCCTTAGGGGGTGGCACATTTTGGATGACATTTTGTTTTTAATAATTACGTTTAAAAATTATTGACTAACATTGTCGAAATATTTCAAGTTAAAGTCAAAATGACAATATTTCTTTTTAAATAACTGCAATTTGCAATCGTTTTTTAAGTGACGTCAATCTCCCTTTCTCCATAATGTTAACTCAAGCTATAAAGCTATTGTAGGGCATGCTCATACCTGATTAGGAGCAACTCCGCCCCCCCTCCCCCACCTCCAACTCCTCTTTCCTCTGAAACTTTCTAAAGCCCTTGACAAAAAAAAATATTGGTAGGAGGGGAAGGAGCACATATTATAATTGTGCTTAGACGTGCACAAATTTTAAATCCGTCACTGGGCAGGATATGCAGCGTGAAAACGACAATAAATTGTTTTTAGTAAACAAGAATAGTGATTGGTGTAGAGTAGATATACCAGCTTGTAGGTTAATTTAGGTAAACCTATATGTATTGCAAATTAACGAAAAAATTCTCTATTTAATTTTATTCCTAGTTAGATTGATGTTTATTTTAACAATTTACATAACATACTAAGCTAAATTCATCTGCCCAAAAATAGCCTACAGAAAATATTAAGTATGTATGTAATAGTAAATAAGCCTCGATCATATAATACTCTAATCTTTTATCCATAGCTAAACGGTTCAGAAGTACCTTTGCCAAAATTAAATAAATAATTTTAGATACACAATGTTATTTTTAAAAATTCACATAATAATATGGAGAACATGTGGTGTAGGTTATATTAAATACTATGATGTGACAATCTTATTTTTGTTTTTACTTATCCCTACCTACCATCACATATTTCTTGCTGGTAATTGCTGTCTATTTTAATTTATATATAAACGTATATGTTAAATGTAAGTTAATATAACATATCTACGGCTTCTTTTCAATGAACTGAAACATTTTATTTACTAATGAAAAATATCACGTGTATTTTTTCAATGAACTGAAACATTTTATTTACTAATGAAAAATAGCACGTGTATTTTTTTAAACATATACACTCTGACCTGCTTATGCTAGGTCTGATTTATTGTTGATCAACAAATTAATAAATGGAAAGTTCACCAGTAAAAATAAATACCATAATGGCTGCCGAGACTAAACCTGTATTTAATAAACAATACTTTTATCTCAACACCAACACCACTCGATATCAGCTACCTAGCGGAGAAAAATATAACTTTTAGTTTCACAATGTTATAATAGTCTTCGTGGAAAGGAAGAGAGGGCGGTCTTTCGAACAGACAGTTTATAATTTTATCAATGAAATCGACGCTTTTTTCTAATTTCAATTCAAAGTTTGAAATATTGTCAGTGTTGGCTTGTGAATTGAAACGTAGGTAAAGGACGGCAATTTTTTTTAAATTGATGTGCTATAATCGGTGCTGTAGGCTATATAAGGAGGGAAGGGGTTTAGTGTGTTCGACTTTCTCTTGATAAGCTAGCATATTTTCTAGCTAAATATATTTTAATATATATTTGTCTATGTAACCAGAATTAGTTATAATATAGTTAATTTATAATGATAAAAGCCTTGTCAAAGTTTGAAAGGAAAGGGCTTTACAATAGAAAGCTCACCCCACAGATGAGACTTAATTACGGTTTCAACAATACTGGAATAGATAATATACAAATCAAAGTTCTTAATCTAGTAGTTATCATTCTTATAATAAAGTAGACCCACACAGAAAATACTTTTGAATCTCTTAACACTTGGGACCGCACTTATAGAGCCTTGAGAATACCTCGTACCACACCCGATTAAGCGATTATAAATCACGTGATACCTAATTTAATTTAATCGAGACTGGAACTCTAACTGGCAAAGTTATACCACAGCTTGCGTCTGAATTGAAGCATACCGCCTTATTTCTACACAATTTATGTTAAATTTAATAGGTTCTTTATACATTTGAAACTGTAATTGGGTATTTCATTTATAAGTAAGTACCAAATTTCTAGGTCCTGAATAGAAGTTTAGGTGCCTACAAAAAATGTAAAATGGGTTATTCGATGGAACTAGATAGGTTTCATAAGACCAAAAATAGGGCATCATAAATAAACTAGGAAACTTCTGAAAATAGAAAGAAAATATTGCATTCTAATTATATTGTTTTATCTTAAATGGATTATTCCAATAAAATGTTTTCACAAATATATGGACGCGTTCATTTGACAACCGCAAGTCAACATTTGTATTGAAAACTGTAAACATTCACAGATCATCAATGTACAACTAGCTCAAATCACAGATCATACTCGAGAATGAAGATGTTTGGTCCGAGTTATTACGTTAAGTTATATGAATTGTGATCACACATCTGTTTTCTTAAGTTAAGTGAACTTTAAGTTAAAGTTAAGTGGATCGTGATCCTGGCATTAAAGTGTGTAGTTTGCAACATATGGTATGTCAAATTAACTCCATAGATGAACACACTTAGGTTTTTTTTAGTTGTGCAAGTCTATGCCAAATTAAGATTGCTATTATATCTAATTTTAGATATAACCTTGTCAGAGGTCATGCAGTCTAAAGTGTAAGAATCGCATTATTTAGAGTTTAAATAAACTTCATGTGTGCACATTTAGAAGTAAGTTTTAAACAAATCTCTTTTTATGTTATTTTAGTTTGTTTTAGAGCTCTTTAGACCACTGCTCATGTAGCTTAAGGCGTCAAACTAATAATATAGGCCTAGTGCACAGACAGGGAAATAACAGATAAATAGCCTTACCGGAGATTTGCTGCGCCCCTCGAGTCGGGTAGAACTTAAAATATCTAGTGATAATAGTGCTTCCACGTGAAAATTATTTAAAACAGCTCACTTGCAAAATGTTCCTCGCGAGAAAGGGAAGCTGAGAGAATTGATCTCTATAATATAATATAATATAACTGGATGGACATCTGTGGCTGAAATTTTCGAGCTGTTGTCTGCATACCATTGTCTAAGAGAGAAGGAAACTTTCCAGTATCTTTTTCTCTCTTACACCCATTCAAGGCAATGTGGCATTTTGATATCGTTCATTAATTTGATTGATAAATCAATGTGTGATTAGTTAAATGAAACAAATATGTTAGTATAAGCTTTGAAGAACATAACAAAGTTCTAAACTGGTTAGTTTTTCCGTTAAATAAGTTGATGTAGCCTAATATATACGATGATTTTTGATGGAAGCTCGATTGTAAGGCTTTATCTCGTACCAGAATACTATCCTATGATTGTGTTTAAGTAGGATAAAAGACCTTCCAGAAGTAAATTTCTACTAGCGTTCTAAATTGCCATTATATATATGATAGTATTCTGGTACCAAATAAAGCCTTACAGATTGGAATTATTACTAAAAACAGGGTTTAACAGATACCGTACTTCCTACAAGCCTATAACCTAAATTATTATTTGAACGTAAGGTTTCTACACAAAAAATGCCATTCAAACAAATGTAATACAGTTTTTAGCTATCTTGTTTATGTCATTATAGCTATCAAACTTTCAACAAAATATGGTTTCTGAAAGCAATATACAAGATATGAACAAACTTAAAAAAAATGGTAATATAATAATACTTTCTACAAACCTATAACCTAAGTAATAGTTTGAATGTATGACAACTACACAAAGTGACAAACTTTTTAAATGAAGATAAAAAAGTGTCATTAAATACCAGCACCTGACGGATATTCAAGAAATTGGGTGGTCACCACGTGAAGAAAATTAAACTCTATGGTTGTACTGATCTATTTTGACAAAAAAAATTCTATAAAAACTGCAGAAACACTGGCCTTTTCTCGGGTCCTCTACATCCCCACCCTAAGCCAAGATTATTATGTTTATGTTTCTTGGTTTAACGTTTAGGGTACTGTTCTTCTGTTCATAGAGCTCAAAATAAATTCAAAAATAAATATGCTTGCGTTGTTGATTTAAAAACATTCCTAAGGGCACATAATGAGTCATTTCTTTGTACACATACAAGACTTAAATAAAAGCTCAATGGCCACACCCTTTGGTTAAATAACATTAAGTATGCAAAGTCTCATTGCTATAGGCTTATTGGTTTTTGAGATACCCGCAATGGTGGCCACGCGGTCTAAGGCATTAATCTCTGAATCAGCTGCATTTAATGGAAACGTCATCTGTTTGTCTAAATGGCAGATAAATCAAATAAAGGTTTTAGATACTAATGTGAGCAATGTGAATACGAAACAACAAACTAAACTAAACTCCCCGCTTCGGTGGCCGCGTGGTCTAACGCATTATCTTGCAGTAGACTAAACTGCCGATGATGGGGAGATCACGGTTCAAATTCTCGGTCAGATGTATTAAGGGTGGTTTATCCTAAATGGTTTTTCACTCTCCTTCCAAGCAAATGCGGGTACACTTCCTATACATATAACCTTCATACATCCTTAAAGCCATTACCGTAATTAGTGCATAAGCGTATAAACCGAACGGGTAGTAAGACGCGGTGCTAAGAAACCAACAAAAAAACTAAACTATTCTCCATTTGAATCTAAGATTGGAAATTTCTTAAGTAATTTTTATATCGATTAGTGGTTGATATTTACTTTCCCTCGACCTCTGGGAGAGAGGAAGTATTGTGGTTGCAAAAAATATATATATAATTTGAGATTTCGAAAAATGTCGACGTTTCATGACTCCCTGACCGAAATATTGGTTTTTGCGATGTCGTCTGTTGTCTGTTTGTATCTCGGCCAAGAACCGAAATCATTTTACCAACCGGGCTAACTCTTGGTACCTAGGGTTTTCATAAGGTTACCTAGTGGGGTTTGTGGAATTAGATATCTAACCCCAATAATTAGGGTAGTTGACTTAAGGGCTAAAAGAGATAAAAAAAAATATATTATTGAATCTCATTTAAATATTTTGATTAAAATTCTTATATATATGAAGGAGCTGGGTGTGAAGAGGGATTGGAGGGAGAGAGCTCAGGACAAAATATGGTGGCGGCAGATTGTGCGGTCGGTGCGTGGTCTTAAAGCCTGCGATAGCCGTTAATCAATCAATAGACAATCAATCAATATAGGCACTGTTTAACATTACAAACAATATGGTGCATAATATGCGGATATCTTTAAATTTGATCAAATCTCCACAATTCTTTGAGACTACTTCCGAAAAGTTGTATGGCCATTAAAAATAAGCCACTTTCATTCAAACCAGTTTTTATAAAACCGATATTTTCCGAACTTTAAAGTATATATATTTTTTAAGTGGAGGTTTGGGAAAAGAGGGAGTTTATTGTTATGCTCTTTGGTGGACATAATATATATTCCTTTTCTTCGATATGTTTCTGTATCAGTGTATATTATTTCATTTATGCTCTGCTTTGGTGCTCACATACTTATCCTCGATAGGTTTCTGTATCAGTGTATATTATTTCATTTATGCTCTTTGGTGGACACATATTTTTTCTCGATATATTTCTGTATCAGTGTATATTTTTTCATTTATGCTCTTTGGTGGACACATGTGTTCATTTTTCTCAAAATGTTTCTGTATCAGTGTATATCATTTCATGTATGCTCTTTGGTGGACACATATAATCCTTTTCCTCAATATGTTTCTTTATCAGTGTATATAATTTTATTTATGCTGTTTGGGGAACACATATGTTCCTTTTCCTCAATGTGTTTCTGTATCAGTGTATATTATTTTATTTATGTTCATTGGTAGAGCGTGATACGCTCATTTCCCAGCCTGACTTAATACTTTTTTTTTAATTAACTCATGATTGGAAAGTCACATTTGAATAATGTAAAAGATATCTTGGCTCCTGACCAGTAGGAATGTCTCATAGAAGACCCCGGAATTGCCCACCCCCACTCTAATCATATATTCCCTATATCTTACATTCCACATACAGTAGACCCATGGCTTCTTTGGTGCTGACTGACAGCTTTGAAAAGTTACCAGACCAAATTATGTATCCCTACGCCGAACCAAATGATCTGCAAAAATATGTTTAGCAGCTGTCACTTCTGACAATCAACATTTATGTATACACCTAAATGTTGACTGTCATAAGTCAGCTGTGAGCTGTCAGTCAGCACCAAAGAAGCCATGGGGCTACTGTAGTAAGTGTTCAGCCCCAAGTGAACCATCCTGTATTTCTGCAACGCTATATATTATTTCGTTTCACTCATCTTACGAGTTTTGATTAAATGTCTCCGTTTTTAGGTAAAGACGCGAGAAAGTCCGCGAGGGGCGCCACTACGTTTATATTCCTTTGCGAACAAGCAAGATAGAAAACAAATCAATAGGTCCTACTCTATTCAAAAGTATATAAATAGCTGTCGTTCACATGGTTTGATAGATCAGTGTCTTAAGGTGGAATGGAAGTGTACGCGAAAAAAGGCCAGTGTTTTTACAGTTTTGAATGATTTTTTTTTTTGTCAAAATAAATCAAATATTGCTTCAGTACAAACATAGAATTTAATTTTATTCACATGGTGATATCAACATTTGTTGAACATCAGGCATAAGCATGGTGGAATTATCTAACAAACTTTTTAAATTAATAGAAAAAGTTGTCATTAAATTCCAGGACATCCTTGAAAGATATTTTTAAAATGTTGAGGTCACCATGAGAAGACAACTAAATTCTTTGTTTGTACTGGAGCAATATTTTATTTATTTTGTCCAAACACACATTTTGCCATACAAACTACAAAAACAATAGCTTTATCTCGCATCCCCTTCTATTCCACCTTAATATTTGTCAACAATTATTTAAAAAAAATACGCCTGAGGTGCACACCCTCAGGTTCCTCTAAAACCGTTTTCAAAGTTTCAGCTTTCAAGATTTCTTAGTTTTGGAGTTCAACCATCTACACACGCATGTACAAATACATATCCCATTTTATTTTATGATAAAATATAAAAGAGCGTATAATGGACCATGAACAACAATTTGGGGATACCTGATCTGTATAGCCAACCATACAATTACAAAACGAAATGCTGCTCATCAATTTTCAAATAAAAACTTACGCTGACCATTACATCCGAAATGGTCCCTCCTTCTAATCGTTTCGAGAGCTTTTACGAAAGATTAGAGGAGGTGGTCGAGAGAACACTTTTTACGATTACATGGCACTCATTACTGTAATAGGAATACAATCTATTTAGTACGCAGTTTAACTTCTCTTCTAAGAACATATCTAAAAAAATTGGTAGGCTCTGTAGTGTTTTATTGCTATTGTTTTTATAGGCACTTATAGCTGGGCTATAATCGTTTGTCACTAAACTTCTAGTGAGCTCCTAATGCCTCTTACCTCACCTGATTTTACAACACACACAGACAGTGAAACCTCATCGAAAACTAAAATAAATAAATAAATCAATCTTAAAGATGGTTTGTTGGTAATAAAAATGTAAACATTAAAACACTACACAATTTCATATCTCAGTGAGTCTTTAAAAAGGATAAATAATATAATATTTAATCAATGAATACAATAGCATAAATTAATATATTCATAAATTTTTTTATCATCCTGTCTTTCTACCTGTCCGGGATATACGCCTATGTTCTATTTACGCCACTGTTTTAGAGAAAAGGCAGTTTGAATTTAGATGAAGTGTACTTTCATTTGTATGAAGGGGAAGTGGGAAACTTTTTAGGAAAAACTACCCAAAGTACATCTGACCGGGAGTCGAACCCCAATCTCCCCATCAATGACAATCTAGTCTATTGAGCGAGAGAGATGTCATAGCTCATACGACCACTGAAGCGGGTTTTTAATAAATCAAATATTTGCTAATAAATAAGAATATTTTGACTTTTAAGTAATACTGACCGAGAAGTCACCATTGTTAGTGACGGTAGTGTCAACATGCGCGGATAGAGAACCATGTGGTCACTCATTGATGGTCTCATGGATTAAGACATCGGTCTCATATTATATTTGGACTAATGGCTGGATTAACTAAGAGTGGTTTTCCACATTCAATTTTCACTATGGATTTTTCATCTCCTTTCTGCATTAATGCGAGTGCACTTTCATTAAACAACCTTTCTCATCCCCAATTAGACAGTCAGAATACGAATTATGTTAAGGTAGGAGTAAAGGCCTTTTCCCCTCACAAACGATAAATCTATGCCTGGTGAATGATCAGAAAACAAGTCTATTCTCTGTGCAATCTATTTATTACCTATTTCTCGAAAGCATGTCCTTCACATACAAAAGGCTACCAACACTAGTGCCACTAGCACTGTTGCCACAGTGCATACTCAAACTTTTCAAAATGAAATGAAGTTGACTACTTATGTAAATATTTTTTATTTCTTGTTACATACTACAAATATTTAAAAAACAATTAATTAATCAAGTTATGAAAATAATATTAACAACAAATACATGAATTAATAGAATGAAATACCGATGATATCCGGGTTCTAATCTTGGTCGAGTGTACTAAGAGTGATTTTTTCTAAATACTTTTTCTATCTTCCTCAATGAAAATGAGAGTACACTTCCTAAAAATCCAACCTTACTCATTCTTATCACGTTAGCGTATTTAGTTATTGGTATAACCTGAACATGTAGTTAGACACAGTGGCAAAAAAAAAATATACACGGAAATCCAATCCTGGGTCTTTTGTTGTACGTGTTCTACCACTGAGTCATCCTGGCTCGTCTCGTATCCAGATACACTTTTCACTGGTTGTTGTATTGAGTCTAATCGTGATAATTTGTTTTTAGAATCACTAACATAATATCATATAATTTTATTTTAGTGATTCTAAAAGTAAATGAAAATATCTCATTTGGTTATAAAATTTTGGGATTTTTTTCTGTTTAAAGGGAAATTAACTGATCTGAGGAACCTATAAGTCAGTAGCTACCTGATAGCTTTCGAAGTAATTTGATCCTTTTTTTTAGCACCACGTCTTACTAGCCATTCGAGTTATACGCTATTGGGTTTGGAATTGGGAAGGCTGCATTTAGAGTAAGTGAACCCGCATTTGCGTGGAGGGAGAGTGGACAATAATTTAGGAACGCCCCAGTTCACCCAACCGAGATTCGAACCTTGATCTCCTCGTCCTTGGCAGCCAAGCTCAACACGAAACTAGCGTGTTAGCTAGCTACTCCACCGAGGGGGGTAATAATTTGATCTTGACAAAAATTGAAGCACATATTGTAACCTTTCAAGACAGCCGCGGGTTTGGTTTGTTATTTTACTTAAGCCTGCCTTAAAAAGATTAAAAGATTCTTTGTTCACGCCAAAATGAGTTGACCAAGTGTAAACATTCTAAGGATGTGTCAATAGAAATATTTCAAGTCACAAATGTATTATAACATATCGAAATAAGAACATATTAAAAAAATGCTAAGCTTTTGAAAATGGGATGAGCTATTATTAAATGGAAATTAAAAGTTTTATTCAATACAATTTCTTGTAGGTCTGGTTAAGATTATTATTATTAGCACCGCGACTTACTACCCGTTCGGGTTATACGCACTTACGCTAATGTGTAATGGTAGGGTGATAATGAGATGAAATGGAGGACCTACATTTTAACAAGGAATCCGAACCACGGTGGAGGCCTGGAATTCCCCACATTCACATAGATGTCTTGTCAGAGGTGAAGGAAGGGTTTGGTAATCAGATAAATTTATGCCGGGACCGGGGATTGAACCCCGGCCACCAGTACAGAAGTCTGATACCTGACCCCTAGACCGCCAGGTCACCTTCTGGCTAAGAAAAACTATAAAAAGAAGTAATTTTGATCCATTTGAACCACATTTGTTGCCTACTTTGTTCATTTTGAGAACCTCACTATTAATTTTCTTCCCCTCCCCCACTTTCCACCATATACGGTTCATGTAAGAAAGTGGGGGAAAAAAATAACTTTGATCACTAGACTACAGAGGTGGTCTTTTTTATTATTTTTTAAAATACTGGCAAACAAAAATAGAATAAAATAATCTTTTCAAATAGCCCTCTGAGTTATAAATAAATGGTGCTTTTATCAATCTCCTGAATTATTATTATTTTGTATCGAATTAACTTGTATTTTATAGTTATGTTCTAATTACAAAATATTTTAATATTACTAAGACATGTAATTCTAGTTTTTTTTAAAACTGTAACCAGAACCAAAACCCAATTAAGATCCGAAGAGAACAGAAATTTTTATTTTTATATAGCAGGAACTTTTAAAATTTTGTATGGAGAAGAACAGGAACCAGAACCAATAAGTATTTTGGTTTGATTCCCTATTAAAGAGCTTTTAAAACAAATACCTGGGGTGTTATACGAAACACTGGAATATCTCGAAAAAAATAGCATTTTAGAAAAAAAATTGTTTCGAATAAAGTGTTCTGTTTTTCAGGGTCAAGAGAACAGAATTATTTATCTTTGATTTGGTGGATGCCTTCAATGTTATTTCAAGGTCAACTTTGTATTTTTAAAGGAAAATCTATGTTAATGGTATTTTATTATACACAAAAAACAAACAACTTTTACTTACACTTTTTTTTTATTTGACATCAATTCTTGAAGATATTTTAACTTGTATTTTTTATAACAATACCAATGCACAAAACAAGTCTCTTTTTTACTGGTGTAAACCATAATAAAACATTTTCAACAGTCTCACAAATAATAATAATAATAATAATAATAGGTCTGAAAACAATCCTCCTCTCTCGAAACTCCTGGGACTAAGGCTAGAATAAAACCAAAAATAAGTGTAACCTAACAATGACCTACTTAGTTTCAGTGACACTTCACCTATGTCTCTCACATTTGTTCACTGCCGTTCAACAATACCTTTTGGGAACATGCATGACATAAAAAAATATTCTTCAACCATACATGATTAATTTATTGGCTATCAACAATGTAGGAGAGATATAAATTAATAAAAGAGAAAAACAAATACATATTGTATAGGATTGTTTGTTTCAATGTTTCCTTAAATTAAATAAGTATGCTGAAAAGCTTCTCGCTAAAATTCTACATTTAACATTGACATAATTTTTCTCTTAACCGAGAGATAAAAAAATGTAATTAAAAAATATTTGTACACACCATTAAAACAAAGAACGGTTTCCTTTTTTTATATAGTTACAAAGAAATAAACAAAGTTTATTGGGAGTTTACGTGATTACAGTTAAAATTGGTCTAAAGCCAACAATAAATAGCAGTTTAAAAATACATAATTTTCTTTTGTATTTTTAAGTATCTTTGTCACAATACGCCCGTTATATTAGACGGTTTTATATATTTTACCATTGTTCTTTGATTGAGGTCGTAGGTTGTAGGTTAGGGAATCTTTTCTTATTGGAATGTGTTTATTTATAATTCCCATTTAAGGAAACAAAATTGACCAGAATTTGCATTTAAAATGTCAATGAATAAATTTCTTAAAAATGTTTTATTTTGTTCTATTTCATGAGCTTTTTTTTTTTTAATGTTCCAATGAAATTTACATATATCTTAATGAACTCTTTAATCACTACGAGTACATGTTAGTATAAACACGTCTTGCGGAATTCTTTGTCTCAGCCGAGAGCCAACAGAATATAACAAAGGTTATTAGTCACCAAAACGCAGCCGAGTGGAGTTAGGCTATGTCCTCAATGTGACCATTAATCAAACTTCGCGGTGTGTTTCATTTAACATGTCTTTGAAGGACCTAACTCAAAGACGAATACAGTTTGAAAATTTGCATATTTTGATTGGGCTGGAGGTCCGAACACGGATGGAAAAGTTCTTACAAGCACGTACAAAGAGGTAGGAACAAAACGGAACATCAGCATGTGATTTCAAGGACCCTGAAAATAAACCACTAAATGACTCTTGACCTCGTGACAAGCTGATGGAAACTTAATCAAGTTGCATAAAGATAGTAAACTTAAATCCCTCTACTAAAGAGATTGTACCTGTACATAACTAACTAGACTCCTCACGATCTTGTGACAGACCGGTGGAAACTATTTTATTCAAGACTACATTGAAGTACCCGGCGTTGCTCTGGAGAAATACTATAGGGTAAAATGGTTAAACAGGTGTAAAAAACGCAGAAAGAGTAAACATGATAAAAAGATTAAATCTAATTAACAATCTTTTTGAAATAAATAAGTATAAAAGGCAGAGAAAAACGGTAAAAAAAAGATTAAAAGGTGTTGTAATGAATACAATCAAATTTATCAAAGCATTTTTTATAGCATTTACCCCGTTTAACCTTTTAAGTTGGCTTACCCTTTTACCTCGTATACCCCGTTTACTCTTGTTTTACACTTTTTTTTACCCTTCTTACCTTTAACCAATTCAGTTCCGTATTAATTGTTTGCTTGGAACCATGTAATTGATTCAAGTTCTTTTGTCACTTGATTATATAGTTTATTGTTCAAGCTGTCGCTTTAAATGTCTGCCCTCTTGGACGCTCTCTGCTTGTTTACTTGCCAATTAATTTATAGATACTAACTTCTGATTAGGAAACAATATATTTATATTATTTCATTATGAATTTTCCATGGCCGTAATTGAGGGAGAGACAGTTTGGGGGTTCAAACTCGCTCCAAAAGCTGCAAGAAAAAATTAGCACTACTTTGTTTACGATTTAAATAAAACAATAAAATAAAAGTATATAGATAATCTAATGTTTAATCAAATTTTTAAATGTAGTTTGTGATTGTATCCATTATTTAGGCAACAAATCCGGGGGAAATTATGACTAAATATTAACAAAGGAAGTAGGAAGTATGGAATGTGGGGAGAGCTGTAGAAATAAGCAAATCTGGAAGATTAGGAAACAGCAAAACCTTTCAACTTGAAATTATTTCAATGGTAGTTCCGGGAACACTTCAAAAATGAGTTGCCAAAGAAAGACGTGTGAAAGGGGTTGTTTGTGCATTGTTTATTGTTAGATCAGTACCATTAGTCTCTACTTCATGATTAAGTCTTCTATGCTATCTCTTTGGATAATGCTCCTTTATCTAGGTTCTTTATGCCTAGAAATTAGTTAGTTTTTTGTTTTGTCTTGTGATTGATTGTTTTGTTGTTGAGATTTAGAATGTTTTTTGCTCTTTTCTTATATTTTCTTGACTCCTTCCACCTTCATTAACCATTCCTCACTCTTGGAGGTAACAATAACTTACCTGGACCCCTCTAGGTCTATTGTTTTCCCGCCAAGTGCCGCTGGCGTGGTTTTTCGCCGATTTAGTTTTCTATCTTATGTTGACCTACAGGTACTGTACATAATATCTTAATTTTTAGAAACCTTTGAAAAGTTAATTTAGAAACACAAAAATCAAAATCTTTAGGATCACAGAAATAAATGTGAAAATCAAATTCTATTTTTAAGAAAACTAAAACTTTAAGTGACCAAAATGTAAAATCAATTACTAATGAATTAGATAAATTAGTTGAAGGAACTGAAAAAGAACTTAAACAATGTTTAGCTTTATAACTTTTAAACCGTATTAAATAAGGATTAGAAACTATTTTGAACACTTAAAATTGTGAAAAAAAATCACAAATAGAAATTGACAAATTATAAGAGTACTGGTCTAACGCAATACTCTCTTGTTAGACTGGATTGCCAACAATAGGTACATTTTCTCTAAAATTCTACCTTTATTATCCCTATTCCAATAAAGTATTATTATTGTATGGGTAAGACTGGGTCGGGTATTAAGTCGAGGAGGAAAAATAAATATTCAACCTACAAAGGCTTATGTGGGTATTCTCTAACACATTACTCTATGGAGGAGGGGATGAGATCCTTTCACGGACCTCTGGAGTTCAGCATCTCGCTTATCCGAGCAGGGCTTTGGGATGTCTGTGGGACACTTCCGGGTGGATTACATAATCCCCAAGCCCTTTGATAAGAGGATTGGTGGAACCAGGTACCTTGTCTTAAAAGTTCTGTACAAATTTCCAGAAATTGGTCTTTGATATGTTATGGTCAAAACCCGAAACTGGCCACTTCGTGAATTGGCTGGAATTTTTGCACAATGGTCAGCTTCCCCAGACAAATCGTGAAATATTGATTGGGGACATTTTAATTTACGTACTGGACAGCCAAAGAGCTAATTGACCACGACAGCCTGGCCATTGTTCGAGTTACTAGATAGTATGACACAACACAATCCCACACTAACCTAACCTAACCTAACCTAATTAAACCTAACCACTGGGGCTAAAGAGTCGCCCCTCGGGTGAGGGTATATTTGGAGGCTGGATTGGGACCAGTGACCCCCCCCCTCCATCATCCTCCTACTTAGACAGAACATAACTTAAAATAATTGTAAATTTGGTAGTATATAAAATATACTATATTATTTACTAGACAGGAAATAACCAAAACCATTCTTGATGAAGAATTATCATATAGGCCTATTATATATTTCATGCTAATTTCGGTGACCAAAGATAGAAGATACCACCCATTTTCAAAACTGGCTAGACTTTGAGCTTTGATCATGAAAAATATAGGGCCTCACTGAAGTTAGGTTCATAGCGACACTGGAGACGAACCAAGGTGCGTCAGCAATGATTCCTTGATACCAATTCTGGAATACCTACATCCTTTAAAGTGCGATTCCACCAGGTAGCTCCTTATGAGACACGCATAATCGATCGAGAAGCAGCTTAAGTAGTTGCTAGTACGGCGTCAATGACTGCCTGGTAGATTTATTAAGCGGATGTTGTGCTGACCAGTAGTGCATTGAAAATCTATGGAGGTATACTAAAACCTTCAACACACCCCCTTTCCCCCCATGCAAACACACACAAATAATGTTAGTAAATATTAAAACACATGAAGTATATGATGATACAGAAGTATTATGCTCCGCGATTGGGCTCCAATTATTACGTTCTCGGGATTTGTTTGAGTTATCGTACCACGCGTTTGGGCGCCAATTATTACGTTATTATTTTATTTGCGTCCGCTATGAGCGCTAATTATGAAGATAGGGATCTTTTGGTTTAATTAGCTGATAATTGCCCCATGATTGAGCACTAATTAAAGATATTTGTTGTTTTATGAGATAATTGATATCTATAGCCCCGTGATCGAGCGCCAATTATCTTGATGTCAGTTCGTTTCTATGATGTGAACACGAGCGCACCTTACTGCGCACTCGCGCGGTTATACGATATGATTACTTCTGATTTTTATTTTAATAAAATAAATAATGTGGCGCACGATTTACTAAGATGATTTCACCTTCAGAACTGAAGATATAATATTAGATGATACAGTTTTAGTTGAACTAAAGATTATTTTTCTATGACATTACACATTCCGTGTTTTGAGTACTATGTTCTGTGTAGATGTATGTTACTACTATATATTCATATGCACAAGAAGATTATCTATTACCTACCCCTTGCCCCTTGGACCTCTTGTCACCAGTGTCAAAACAAACTAATATAAAGAGTCCTGGCAACAGGATTGTGAAGGCTAGCTTCCTATTGGGTGTAGGGAGCTAGCGTGACTTGCTTTATTGGTAAATAGTACGGAGTTGATCATTGAAAGAAAATTTTAAGTTTAATGGTGCACGCCTTTGACATTATTTCTGAAAAAACGCGTGATTTTCTATGGATGAAGTATTGAAAGAATATCTTTCATACATTACTTTAAAGAAAAATGCACTTCATCCATGACCTTTTTAATATATGAGAGGGGTCCAAATCAGTATCATTACAAGTACTACTGTATTTAAAGTAGAAGCTAGATTTTTATGCCAGGTTTATCCACTTTGATGCTCAACTGGTTTAAGGAGTCAATTTCGTAATAACTGGACTGCCATTTATTGGGGAGGGGCAGGGTGTTGGGGGCTAGGGCTAGGATTCAAAACCCTGTTGGATGTACTGAGGATGGTTTTTCATAAATGGTTTACTCTTCTTCTCACAGATGTGGGTACACTTCCTGTAAATTCATTCCACCTCATACCTATCATTTTTGCGTAGCTAGTACATGTTAGGTATGAGTACAACTTCCTCCCCCAAATAAAACGCTTGTGACTTGAAATCTAAAAGGTACATTATTATACACATGACAAGTGCACCTAATATCCATTTGGAGAAAATTAGGCTACATAAATAATACTCTTCCTCTCACCAAAACCAACTCTTTTTTTTTGTATGCGCCATTTAAGCTGGCAGCATTACAAGTTTAACTCCACTAACCATGAGACTCCCCTTGTTCTAAATCTTGTGATATGAATCATTCCAGATATAATTGAGAAGTGCTATTAACATTCCCAAATTAATCTTAGCTTTATTAATAACTGTATACAAAATATTTTTATTCTCTATCATGCCTATAATAAGTGTTGATCACTCAAATGTCTTCAAGGTTTTGATTTTAGAAATTTTAGATCCATCCCCATTTCCAGCCTGTGGCCTGGGTCAGTTTTTTATTCAAGCCATATATTTTCACTGCCGGATTGTTAGGCCCATCATTGCTTCATATGCTTTATAATATAACTTAAGACTAGGACAGGCACAACATCCAGCCCCAACCCGTTAATTTATCAATGTGAAGGGGTAAATTCATATTTCAACAATGATAATTTTTTTCGGTCACGTTGAGAATAGATCCAGGGACACTTAGCTCAATAGACAGACATGCTACCGAATGAGATAAGGTGTCGGATTGATTTTAGAAATAATTATCTTTAACAAATGAGATACTTAAGGATTTATTTAAGGGGTAGGAATATAGAAGGGCTTTTAGGGATTGTATGATAAAAATATACTGTGAACCCGCTTCGGTAAACACATGGTCTAAGTCGTCACTCTCGTAATAGATTAGACTGATGATGACAGGCAGATCGGGGTTCAAATCCCGGTCGGGTGTACGGAGTTTTTTTCCCTAAATGATTTTAAATTCACCCTTCACGCAAATGCCTGTACACTTCTTCTAAAATTTGACCTTCCTCATCTTTAATACATTAGCGTAATTAATAGACTGCATAAGCTTATTAACTGAACGCGGTGCTAAATAAAAATGCTGTGCAAGAATTACCGGCAGAGCTAACGTAGAGCCAGTGGGATCGACTGGCTATAAAATATTGTATTTTGTAACTTTTAAAAACTAATCAACTAACCCAATAACTATAGGATTAGCTATATGGATTGATAATCCAGTCAAATATAATAGGAAGATACTTTTTTGGCAGTTAAAAAAACTACTGAAACATATAGGCCTAATGTCACACGACTAACCATGTGATCTGTGACTATTTATTTTGATAGAAATAATATGAATTATATTATTATTAGGTGTTCTGTCTTACGACAGGTCCATTTATTTTGTCAGGTAAACTTAAACCTCCGATAATCCCTTTCCTTTGCCTCCTGCTTCAGCTTCTAGAATTTTCTTATTTCCTTCAAGTCATCTAGTGTTTTGAATCCACCTTCTTCCTAATATCCTCTTTCACTCAAACTTTATTTCAATGGCGTCGTTCAGAAGACAATTATATATCAAACTAGTATTAAAATTGTTGACTATGAAAATATATAAGTTTTTTTGAGGTCTTTAATACCAAAACCATACTATAACTAAGACAAGAAAAGAATGATAAGAAGAGTGAGTGGCAGTCACGTCTGTAATTTGATCACGGTCTAATAAACATGGTGTGTCCAGGTTAGAATGTGAAAAAAGTATCGATACTCTACTAATATCACTATTTTCCTTTCGATATCAATGATTTTCTACTCGATACTTTTACTGATATTAGTACTGACATTCTGATATCAGATCGGTATCGAAAGAAACAAATTGTTTGCTATATTCACTCAAGCTTGGATTAAATGTTTACGGTGGTTAAAGAAGGATACAAAATAGATTGAAAAAATATATTACTAATATATTAAGCTATTAAATAACTTTTTCATCAGCTACATTTTCATTGAAATTTTGAAAGCTGGTATGGTAAAACCTGTTATAATATTCATTATACAACATTATCTATCATACCTTCCAAGCTCCAAGACAAAACATTGACGCGATAAACCTAAATATATATGATTAAACATTATAGTTGTCGGTGTTTAAATAAATATGAAAATCCAATAATTATTATTATGCAAAAGTTAAAATTATCACTTGATAAAAAATCTACAGATTAAAATTTCGATACCGATACATGCTGTTATCGATCATTTTATTTCGATCCTAGTACGGTATCAATATTTTTCTTTCAATACTTTAAATGAGTACAGTATAGATATTTTTCTTTCGGTACCACATCCCTATTCCAGGGCCTTACCAGGCAGGGTCTCTTGGGAGGGGTGAGAGCTTATACCGGCGTTGACTTGTGGGGAAGCCCCCCCAACAGAAGATGGCAAATATTTAAAAAAAAAACTATTTATGTACTGTAAGAAATTTAAAGATTATTTTTGTATATCACAAATTGGGTTGTAAATGCTATGAAATTTTTATGACTAGATAAAACCTACTAATTAAGGCATTAAAAAGAAATTTAAAACTAAATTATTGATAACCAGGTCTCTAAATTTGATGTCATTCTAACTTATTTACATGTGTACATAAAGTATGTTCATGATCCCCTGGTTGTGGAAACGTTGTTTTAGGTCATTCTTTGTTATTTGTTTGGTCATTTGGTCTTTTTACGCCATATTTTCTTGGTTTCCCTTTATTCTAGAAATTTTTGTTGAGTAATTATATTTTTAAATACTATCGCTATTTTATTTTATAAATGCATAAATACTAAAAAATAAATATATTGTTGCACACAGTTGTCGGAATGTGAAGATAGTATAGGCAGATAGCTATTATTACTGAAGCAGATGTTTGTTGATCAATATTATGTCTATCAAAATGCAAGAGTTTAGTTATTAAAGACTATTTTATTGCATGTATTTTTTTAGTTTTAAATTTGCAGCTATCTTTTTATATCATGTTTAGGTCCTTGTAGAGGTAATTTTTTGATAGTTTGAAGATCATCATGATCTGGACCTTGTTGACAGTACTTTCAAGATGTGAGTAAAGGGGGTGACCTGTAAAATGGTTACCCGCCCACCCTACCAAACCCTGCGTTGTCCTTTACGTTTTCCTAGCACTGGATAAGATCCAGGCTGTCAAACACCTTAAATTAGACACCCGTAATGCATGACCACAAATACAGACAATGATAAACTTAAAATATTGTATACGAATTATATGTTTAGTTTTCCACTTCACACGGATCATACACGCGTACAACCTGAACAGGTAGTAAGTAATACATGATAAAAAGTAATAATTCTAAGATCATTGAATTAGAGTCAGTACACCAGAATGTTTGTAGAAAAAGAAGGTGAGCGTTAATAATTAAAATTACATATTGAATATGGTTTGATTTGAACAAAGGTAGCTCATATTTACGTGTCTTGAACGATAGTCAATTATTTACATCATTTTTAACACCGCATCTTACTACCCGTTCGGGCTATATGCTTATGTATTAACTACGCTGATGGCTCTAGGGATTTGGGAAGGTTATATGTATTTGAAATGTACCAGTATTTGCGTGAAAGGAAAGTGTAAAACCATTTAGGTAAAATCACCCTCAATGTGCCCGAGCGAGATTAAAACCTTGAATTCCCCGTCATCGGCAGTGTAATCTACTGTGAGAGAAGCACGATAGACCATGCGACCACCTAAGCGGGTATTTACATTTTGAAATGGTATTACTACCAACGTAACTCAGATTAAAACTAATCTTAGTTTATGTGTTTTCGAAGCTGGAAGCTAATAATAGGACCAAAAAAAGTGGTCAACTCAGTGTCAATCTGAAACAACTGAAGGACATATTACTTTGAATTCAAATGTCAAATTATACATAGTACTTTATTTGAAACATATTTCGGTGTATCGATTACTATCCATCCATTGTAAAGACCATCAGAGGTAAGAGAGTAACAAAAAAAAAAAGCTCGAATAGTAATTTTTCCCTATGAATTATTCGTGGGCTTTTATTATCAGGCAGCCAGTTGAGGTCATACCACCCACCCTTTGTTTGGATGTATTTCGCCATTCTCTTGTCAGTTGTAGACCGAATGAAAGAAGTAAAAGGAACTGAATGCTTACGCCTCCTTGCACGCAAATAGCGTATTTTCCCTCTTGCTACATCATTTCGAATTTTAGGTTCAAGAGGATACCCAAATATAGCGTCTTTAAGAAAAACCTCCTGCATGGTTTAGGCTTAATACAAACAAAAAATGAAATCTACATACCTCAGATTATTTTGATTAATCATATAATTTACTAAATAATTGATTTATACACTTGGTTATTAACTATACTTCAATTTCCTTACGATTCTTCTTTTGTAGTTTCATCATTTATTTTTTCATTACAAACATTAATAAAAAATCAATATTGTCAATTCATATATAAATCATCTTCATTTTTTCCTTAAAGCTAGATATTAAAAAAAAAGTGTTATCAAAAGCTTGAAATAATATTTTAGTAAGGATTACTAATTAATTGTCTTTTTCTTGCTTAACTGAATAGAACAAAATACGAATAAAAACTCTTCTAATTTTTGTTTCATGGCTGTAGCAATAAGAGGTAGTATAGTGCGTGAAATAATAAATTAAAAGTTAGAGTATTGTATTCACACTTTTATATTTTTATAGCTGGCCACCATAAATTATTATAAACATATTTTTTTTTACAACTTAGACAAAACACCATATGAAATATTATGTTAAAAATCAAATTAATTTTTAAACACAAGCGCAGGAATAAGGGTTATGTTGACGTAATATATCGACTGCCATTGTCCAGTTAATCATACGTAATTATGAAGGTAATACAACCTCAGAGAAGCTCTCATTTTAAATAGTTTTTAATTTAATTACATACACTGTGACTACAAAAATAGAAACATCAAACGGTTATTCTCATAATTTATCATTTTAATAGGGTAGTAACGCTTTAACAAAGGTTTGATGTAAGAGTTTTGACTGCCTCACGTGCTTTACATATGGAATTGCAAATCATATGGTTTGACGTATGGATACACGAAAGTAAATCTGGTAGACTTTACTTGTTTTCAATTAGGTTATTAGTAATTAAATCAGGGTCTACTTAATCTATTGAACAGGAATTATGATAGTAGTGCAAGATAAACGCGCCCACAACAGTTTGGGAAGGGGCAAAACACAGTGATAATCATGTTTATAAAACCAGAGACTGCTGAGAATTGAATCTTAGCCTCTCGGTCAACTGATAAGCCACTGTATGGCAAACCTTACACTTTATACCACATGACCATAAGGGCTAATGCAAATTATATTTAAAAACGAGTTTATTAAAAGAAAATACCCATCAAGAATCAATACAATCATTTTAAGGAAGTTTAGGGAGTACAAACAAGATATTATTTTATAATAAAAGTTATTATTTAAATACAAAATTTTGATGAAAATTTTATAACGAGATACATGCCGCAAACATAAAATTAACGAAGTACTGTACCACTTTATTTAAATGTTCTTTGTTTTAAAAATTATGGATCTTTGAAGAGAGATTTAATAATTTCTACAAAGTTTACAAACTAGTTGATAACAAACCCCTAGGAGCTTGTGACGCAGGCGAGATCGTTAAGGCGTTAACCAAACCTTGTTGGTTTGAATCCTGGTGGGCTTAAAGCTTATTAAGCTTTACTATATAGCAATATTATGGGATTGACGAGGGATTTAGAATACATTATTGGTGAGGTATCAGGCATTAATACTCCTTAGCATTATTTATTAAAGATATGAAGAAAAAAACCCGTAGATAAACAAACCTCTAAGCACGAGATTAAATCTGTACCAAACTTATCTATATTGCTTTAACCAGGTTAGGTTTTTCTGAGATATAATTATACGGAGAGCTAAGTTTCTTTAAAATTTAATTATGTTATGGTGAATTAGGTTAGTTTAGTTTAAGCTACGTTCTTCCAAGTTTTACATCCATGAGCTTGTTATATATTAATCTAAAGTTTATAAGACGTGAACCCATTCCGGTGGCTGCATGGTCTAAGGCGCTACTCTTGCAAATAATTAGACTGCAAATGAAGGGGAATTGGGGTTTTATCCCGGTTGGGTGTGCTGAGGGAGATTTTTCCTAAAAGGTGTTTCCACTCTCCCTCCACAAAAATGTGGGTAAACTTCTTTTAAATTCAACATTCCTCATCCTTAACACATTAGAGTGATTAGTACGTAGGCATATAATTCGAATTGATAGTAAAACGTTGTGCTAAAAAAAACATTGTAGTATTAAGATTATTTAAGTGCACGTAAAAATAATTATGTATGCTCTTGGGTCTCCTTAACATGGAGTGGGTGCTACCCGTGCCCGTATTTGAGTACAGACCCGCAGGACTTTTTAGCTGATGGTTCTAGAGCAGGTCTTCACACTACGTGGATGTTGACTACCTCAACCCCGCAACTTCTCAGTCTCTGTCAATTATGTCTTCCATTTTTTTTATGCATTCTATTTTATTACGTCACGTCAACAACTAGTCGTTCTTCGGTTGGGATGTAATCTTTCTTGTTTATTGCTCTTCTCTGAAGGTGTATACGCAGCTTTGGTAGACGTTCATCTAATTTTGGTATTGTCATACGGGAAACATTAAATAATTCATCGTTACAGTTTATAACAACGAAATAAAGTACGAGTGTTAAATGTATGTATTTATATATATATATATATCACCTAAATATACAGTGTCCAGATTGCGAACAAGTAAAAGAGCAACTAGCGTGAATTCTTACGAAAGTGTGGTGACACGGGTGGAAGGAGTTGATGGCAGCGCCTGCCGGCCATCGGGACTTTCCCCCTAACCTAGCCTAACCTAGCATAACCTAGAAATACTCATTTATGTAATTTAGTTAAATTTATACTGACAATACTGAAAGGATGCACGACTGATAGACACCCGTGGGTCACCCCTATTGTCAAATTAGGGCTTGGATGGCCTAACAAACACGGTGTGTATGCAATTTGGACTCCTCTTTATATTTAAAAACATATAACCCTCTCCAGGACCTCCCTTGCCAGCAATCAGAACGAGACCAAGCAAATACAGTAAGCACAGCTTTATTTTATCCATCACTCAAATACACTACACACACACACACACACACACACACATGAAAAGGCAAGTGTTCAATCGATATCGACACGAGCTTGACTGACCCAAAATGGGTTTTAATATGTGTGCAGAGCAGGGCCACCCCTAGCAGGCCTGGCTCCCTGGTCAAAATTAATTTGTAGAGCCCCCAGACACCAGCCTTATCAAAGCCCCTTCCCCCAAATAATTTAAACGTATAATTTTTGATTTCAGTAGTTTTCACCTACATACTAATTTTCAGCCATATAATGTGTCAAGAAATGCTATAAGAGATAATTACATGTATTAATAAATGCTAGAGGTAATGTATATATATATTATATATATATTATATATATACATTATATATATATAAAAATATATAGGTAGACTTCTCCCCAGACCTTAGATTTTATTCCCCAGCCAAATTCTACAAAGAACAACCGTGTTCGGTTTGAATTAAATCGGTTACTGCGTTCAGAAGCTATCTTGAGACATATCCAACACAGAAATAAATACAAATGCAAGTCGATGGAGTTAAAACGGAGAACTCGCTTCACTCGTTCAATAAATTAAGCCACATATTTAAATTTTTATTTGTTTTTATTATTATTATTATTTTTATTATTAGCACCGCATCTTACTACCCGTTCGGGTTATACGCACTTACGCTAATGTGTAATGGTGGGGTGATTGTGAGATGAAAATGGAGGACATACAGTTTAACGTGGAATCCGAACCACGGTGGAGGCCTGGCATTCCCCACATTCACAAGATGTCTTGTCAGAGGTGAAGGAAGGGTTTGGTATTTATTTGTTTTTACATTCTGCCAATATTTGCTAGATCGCCTATACAGGGAGCCTACTATATGAGCTCCTGATGAACAAACATACAATGTGACCTATTTCTTATTATTATAAACTTTGTAGAAATACAACATTATAAATTATGACACTTTGAGATAAGTCATTATTTTAGAAAACCTAGTAAATGAGTTTGTTACACCAAATATTTACTCCTTGCATACAATCCCCCAAAAATAATTAAACTTTCACACCAAATATGTGTAATTTTTGGCACACATAGGTTTGTGAACAGTTGTTTTCTAATTTGAAAAGTAATTCTGCATTTGTCATTAATTATTAAAGTGACTTCAACACAAGATTTAAAAGTCAAAAACATTATTACAAATAAAAAGTTTAATATTTTTAGTAATAACAGAAATTATAAATTTATATAGACCTTATCTTAATTTTCTTTTTGTAATAATAAGGATTTAAAAATTTAAATGTTTTTCACTTCAGGTTAGGACAATACAAACAATTATGAAATGCGTCCCTTTCAGTATTTTCAATTTCGAATGTGGCCCTCATTATAAGACGAGCTTGATACGCTTGTTCTAAAGTTTTCGGTTCCTAATAGACCAAACTGCTGGTGTTGAGGAGGCCGTGGGTCATATCTCGGCCAGGTGCCCCCTAAATTGTTTTAGACTTGTGATTTATAACTGTGGCATATCCATTCTTTCTTCACACTAATTTGATTGAAATTACACTAATATATATCCGTACACACAGTAGGATTCGAATAATTCGACATTGTTTAGTTCGAAAAATTGTATAGTTCAAACCTCCCTTGATTCCCCATCAATGATAAAAAAATAACATTTAGTTATAATTTTAGAAATAAATATTTTAATAATTCAAGGCTTACTTAGTGTAAATTTCTTCTAGTTTCTACTCATTTCAAAACTAGCTCTACGACGGTGGAACGCTGACATATGGGGAGATTCTTGAAGAAGTAAATAACAAAAATATCTAAGAATCCTCTGATGAAGAAGAGAGCACAGACGTACATGCAGAAGAACCAATCACATACGTTTCTGAAACACTTATAAAGATAGAAAACATGAGAAGATTCACTTAACAAGACGTAAAAGGCAACTTTTTTTCATGCAATCAGTGAACTTGAAGATTTCATCTATTTATCTATCCAAGAAAATTACAAAAAACCAAGATAATTAATTTTTTCAAACGTAATGGCAAAAAACTGATTAATTAAAGTATTCTATTTTTATATGTTAGTTTTTACAAGATTTTATATTGTGTTTGAATTCATAGATTGTGTGTGTGTTTATATAGCATATAAATAATAAAATGTATGTGTTTATATGTAGAATATTTTAAGATTATTGATTTATTGTGTACTAGCTATTTAAATATTCGTAAAAATGGTTAATTCGAATTATGGATATTTATAAAAAAAAATTTAGATATCTATGGACTTCAAATTAAATAAGTTTTGCTGTAACGTAATATAGCCTTCGTAATGATTGGAGTAATACGTTAATAAAAATAGTGTTAAAGTGCATTAATGGAAAAAAACAAAACCTATATTTGTGTATTCAATAAAATCAAAAGAACTCTTTTAAATATTTGTATTTTTTTTTTAAATTGTTAATCCAGTCTAAATGTTTTCGCTGAACCTCTTTCCTTACTGAGATGAATATTTGTCATTCAGTTGACTTATCAGGCCTTATTAGGTTATCTAAGATATCTAAAAAAAACTCCAAATATTTTTTCCAAAGATTCGGCTAATACAATAAAATTGTAGGAATCAATGGAAGAAAATCTATATTGCCAATAATTTATGACACGTGGATTGATAAAATAAAGAGAAAAAGAAAAATGGTATTCCAAATATGTAGGCGTGCTGGAACGTGCCGAGTTGCAATCAATACTCCAAACAGTGTGGAGATGATTCGAGTCCATAAACCGGAAGCAGTGGTTCTTGAACCCCAATGGCCTACGACCTTCTTAAATTCAGAAACATATGTGGTGACTCATAAAGAATTACAATAAATATTTTACTAATAATTATTTCTCCAGATTGCTTATATTATTCTTACTACTGCCAACATTATGTATGGTAAAATACGAAAGTAAAAGTTTGTGCAAGTACGTTTAGTTTTAGCACATCATCTTACTACCCGTTCGGGTTATATGCGTATGTACTAATTACACTACTGTATTAGGGATTAGAAAGGTTGCATTTATAAGAAATGTACCTCAATATGTGTGGAAGGAGAGTGGAAAAAACATTTAGGGGAAAGCTACCCTCAGTACACCAGACCGGGATCGAACCCTGAGCTCCCCATCTTCGGCAATCTAGTCTAGGTGTCTCCAAACTTTTCGGTACGTACGGGATATAATATAATTTACGCATTTTCGTGAGCCAAAGTAAAAAAAAATTAATGGATGAATATCATTTATTTTGATCTTTTTTGGTGGAAATTATCATTCAGGATGAAAGCTTTTGCTAGTTTTGCTATTTATGTCATTTTAATTTG
Organism: Timema californicum; assembly: GCA_902141385.1. Classification (NCBI taxonomy): domain Eukaryota; kingdom Metazoa; phylum Arthropoda; class Insecta; order Phasmatodea; family Timematidae; genus Timema; species Timema californicum. Next base: position 20,445 of record CABFOW010002448.1, on the reverse strand, counting down.
TGTGCAAAATCTCTCTCTAAAACCCGTTTGCGGCAAATTAAGGAAGGCTTAGCACAAGTTTACATCAGTAAACATCTTAATGAGGATTATAAATTGTAAACTAATTTACAATAAGCCTACTGTCATAACAACCGAGCAATATTTAAATATTTGTAATGCTGTATTGACTGCTGTGTAAGTTGTATAGAGCTGTACACACTCACATAACTCGATTGGACGCACGTGCTATAGTTGCCAGTTTAGCATGCATGAAGTAACATACTCGAGAGGTTGCAGTAGAGCGCTGAGAATTCATAACAATGTTTAAACTAGCGAGAACAAAACAGGCCCATTCCTTGGTATAAAATACCTTTTCTTTTTGGCGACTAAGGGGATCACTATTCCATTAATCTCACTGGTGGTCACTCTGCCCGATACCTTATCGATACAAACATCTTTGGGTTATCGATAGTACTGGTACTTGGAGGATATCGTTGGAGCCCAGGATCCGAGGATCGAGTTCGATAGAACAATCAACTTGGTCTGAATAAGTATAGTACATTCACGACCTTAGTTTATTTGGATGACAGCTCAAAAATCTACTAGAAATAATCCCTAGTATATCCCTACGCCAACAGCTGACATCTATCACTTTGGAAATATATGAGTGTGATAGTTAACCACAGTAAAACAGGCCAATATTATTTATATATTTATTTGAGGTCGGGCACAAAGCTTATTTATCGTTTTTTCACTTAAAAAAATTATTCACATCATTTTCACAAAAGGTCTAACTAAAATAGCTTCAAAATGGCGACCGGTGAATTTAAACCATGTGTTTGAGTGTGACGGAAACAAGTTATTTACAATGTTGCACCCACGTAGTGGATATAAATATTTTATTCAGTTAAATATTTCGAAATACAATAAAATAATCATTAAATAATTTATTAACTATACATATATAAAAAATTACAAGTATTTTCACTCTTACAGGTAAATACGATGCCTGTATTAAAAGGTATTAATGTATGCATATCACAGATTACATTACAAAACAAAGAATAAGCACTTTTAATTATGTTTGAAATATTGTTTTGGATTGGGAAAAAGAAATTATTAAAATTAATGAAATAGCAGGAGAAACTTAAGTTTACGTTATTTTAAATTTAAAATGTAACAGGTAATTAAAAAACTCAACATACATAACAAAACAGTGATCTTTTAAAAGTGTTGGCAGGCCAATGATTTTTGAACTGTCATCTAGGTAAAAACCTATCATGAACATACTTTATTCCCAAGTCTTCCAAGAGCACGGGTGTCCATTATTTATATTCTTAATCTTACGACCAACATCACATTTTGTATCATCCTTTAGTATCTACTAATAAACCAAAATTCACAAATCTGCATTTTATATTAAGCCCACACAACTACCTTGCCTGCAACCTTACCCCTCCCGCAAGCTATCCTGACAGAACTAGCCCACGGGATGTAGTGTGGCGACACCACTTAAAAGGTCTTTTTTTTCGATTTTAGACACAAACATAGTGTACGCAAATGTGTAGGTTTGAGAGCATAAGATATTTAAATTGAGTGTAGGGCATAAATAGTACATGGCACAGTTTATAAAGATATATTCGAATAAGCGTTCTTTTCGGCAAACAAATTTAATACAACCACATTATTAGGATTGAAGAAAGTATTTAAACATTGAAACATTGAAAACAAAATATTAGACCTAAGTAATATGCATTTGTAAAAAAGAAAAAAAATTGTTGACTACTAAGATTTATAAGTAATGATGTCTTGAAAAATATCATGTTTTATGTTACATAACTTTGATTTAAAAAACAACTTTAATATTAAATTATAAATTGTGTCGGGAAATAACTTCTTGCAGTGCTTGGTATGATAGGTTCTTGGTTTAGTAAACATTGCATCGGAAGGCATACACGTAAGCATAGTAATTAATAAGTAATGTTGTAGCTGTAGCCTGATATATTCCAGGGAGTTTTAATGTTTGTGGAGCACTTGAGAGATGTTTTGAGATAACCTTGTTAAAAAGTGATGGGTATTTTGGCGCACGTAAACAGGCGGGCAAGATATTAAAATACTTGAAGTACTTCTTCATGGGTTGTAAAATGAGAATAAAATCTTTTTAGATGCTCAAAGGTTTTTTTTATGTTTTCGCAACCGCCATTAAATGTACATATTCCCTTTTTATGCTTCCCCCATGACCATACAAATCTAACAGTAGAGTTATTAATAAATAATATGAATGGCAATGATAATAGTTTAAATGTGTTATAAAATTATAAGTGAAAATATATCTTTCTTACAGTTAAAAAATATATAAAAATCATTCCACGGTTATGTTTAGTCATTAAATAAAACTACACATAAAACAATACAAAGGCATCCAGGTAAATTTAACATATTTCAACACAAGGGTAGGAAATCGGTTTCGTATGGTTGTAGTTAAACATTCTTTTAACCTTATATTGAATTTATAAAACGACACTAATACTTAAATTAAATAAAAACTATTTATTGCAACTTTTATTCATGACATATTCATTTTATTTCAGTAGAGTGTAACACGTATTTTAGAACATTTGCCATTTAATATCATTAAACTGCTTCCAAAATGTTCATCTTGTTAATAATATTGTATAGTAGAAAGTAATAATCAAGGGTTTAAGTGCCAAAAATATTATATTGAGTAAATCAAATAAAACCTTTAATTTTTTAGAGAAAACAAAAAAAAATTGTCAAAGTTAGTATTTTACTGGATTGTTTTATTTAGGAGAAAAGACTAAGTCATATATTAACCATAGCTTCATATTTCTGGTCCCTGCTTAGACCACTTTATCAATGGTGATCTAGTCTATTTATCTAGCTTGACTTCTTAGAGCGTTTGACGTAAATAGTCAGATTATTTACTATGAGAAAAACACTTGTTTGACTGTTATAGGAGCTACTAGCACAATAAGTCAAACAATTTGAAAAGAAATATGATATTTAATTATTGTTAATTACCCGCTTCGTTGGCCGCATAGTCTTAGGCAACACTCTAGCAATAGACTGGACTGCTGAAGATGGGTAGATCGGAGTTTGAATCCCGGTTGGGTGTACTGAGGGTTGGTTTCCCGAAACGGGTTTTCACTNTTGGTGGGGAATGGGAAGGGGGGGGGGGGGGGGGGGTGGGTTCCCAAGAGGGGGTTTTCAGTGCTGTTTGTCGTCGTTTTCCCCCCCCCCCCCCACATACATTTGAGCACAATTATTCTAAATTAAACCTTCCTCATCCCTAACATATTAGCGTAGTTAGTACATATGCACCCTAATGGGCAGTAAGATGTGGTGCTAAAAAAGGTTCATTTCGATATACATCATCATGATACTATACCGTTGAAATTATTCCAATAATAAAGGAAAATTTTATTATTGTTGATTTCAAACAATTTTACTTGCGTATTTTCTAAAAGTTACTTCCTAGAAGAATTATACTACCATAAAGCATTATTATTATTATTATTATTATTATTATTATTATACAATAAAGCCACATGGCTGACTCACTGACATTAATGTTTACCCACTTACAGATGAGCTAGAAACTTGAGATTTGGCAAACTTATAGTTTCTAGCCTGTAACCGACGGAAAAATTCCAAAAGTTAAAAAATTTAATTTTTAAGCCCTGACAAAAATTAAAAACGGTGGAGACACTTTAAAGTAGGTGCGGACCTTTCTTTGAAGGTCCCTTATGGCTAAACGGCAAGACCTATCAAAAAACGGCTCTGGAATTACATAAGTTTACATCCAATTGCAAATAAAACTCACTGGGGACTTAGGGGCGTAGCCCCCAACGAGCAAAGCGAGTCCTATTACCATTAGCAGGTATGATGAATGGATAAAATATATCGGGGCCCCGTTATTTAAAACAAATACTAATACAATGTTAAACAAAGACGAAGCATTTAACGTGGTTGAGTTTCTAGTTAAATACATACTGGTGTGGAAGTTGACTATAAAACACTAGCTACTCGGTGTTTTCCCCGCCAAGTTACTGGTCTTGTGAAAATGTCTTTGTATTAAAGTTTGAGATTTGTTCTTGGTGATAGATTTCGCCAGAAAAACACTTACTTCTATATTCCACAGGCTATACTTAGTGAACAATATTGGATATCCTTTAACACATACCAATACACACGCGAGTCTTCAGGCTCGTAATATGATGTAAGAGTAACAAATACGAACTATTGTTACCTTAATTTTTAACTTAGTACTTATGTAAATATATAAATGTATAGTTTATGTGTTTTTAGATATTTACACTGGTAGTCACACAGTCAAAGGTGTCAGGTTTACAGCATAAAATAAATTTCCAGTGCACACTATTGCTAGTATAAACTTAAGAAATCCTACCAAGTTTCCAATTTGTATGCACTTGGTTTGGGAGTTACTTTTCCGATAATAAAGGGGAGGGTTTAAGATATAAGCTTGCAATTTGTGTGAATACATCAAATTAATAAGTTTGGCCTAAATGTTTGGGCCCATGCCAAGTTTAGGGATTAAAAGTTTTCTATATATTAGTTATCCGAATGATTGAATGGTCACTGTGTCAAATACATTAGGATTACTATGGATGTTATTTTTATTAAATAAACCAAGATGCCCACCTTAAATATTTTCAAAGTACATAACAACATAATATGTAGGGGAAGCGAGAAAAGCTCGGGGTTTATGTATTATTTATAGAAAATGGTTTTGGTTAAAGTAAAAATAAATATTACTTCAATATAAATATAAAGTATAATTTTTTCCCCCATGGTGATATCCACAGTTGTTGAATATCTATTAAGGATGACCTGGAATTTAATTACAACCTTTTTCTCCGTTTACATTTCTTTTCATCTAATGCTACAATGCTCATGACGTATATTCAACAACTTATGATATCAAGTGAAGAAAATTAAAATCTATATTAGTACTGAAGCAATTATTAATTAATTTGGCCAAAAATACGTTTTGTTATAAAACTACATAAAAACGGGCATTTTATCGCGTTCGCTACATCCCCATCTCAAACTTTCTTGATTTATAGGTTTTAAAGGCGCCCGCACCATTGGTCAAAAAGTCTTTGTGATACACTAATAAAATAATATGCGATTTAGACAAATACACCCGATGTGCAAAAATTGAAATTTTACTAAATACAAAGACAAAGTCTTATATTTCTATATTCATTAAATCAATACACACCAGAGATCAGTTGGTTTTAAGGTGTCAAACTTTCAGCACGTAAAAGCATATTTTAATAACTAAGATATAGACCATAAGGTTTTCTTAAGTAGGTAGGTCAAATTTCAGTTTTTTATATATGTAGTCTCAAAGTAAAATGTAGTGATCAATGTTCACACACGACTTCCTAAAAAAAAGTCTATAAAGTAACACTGCTCTACATTTTCCATGTTTTGCCATTCAAGAAATTAGACTAATTAAATAAATTTAAAGTCACTACTAGTTTTATTGTCACGTAATACTATCTAACTAGCCAGATTTCATTTTTTTTAACTATTGGTGGTAATATCTTCAAATGATAAATACACGGTAATTATAATAAATACTTAAGAAAATCCCATTAAGTATTAAAATGGTGACAATGGGGATTAATGAAACTACCTAAATGTAAGTTGCGTTCCTCTCACATTGTTGAACAAACCTCGTTTAGCTTTAAATTTATTCTATCATTTTTATTATTACTATGTCTGTGATTGATCCGCCTCGGTGGCATCTTTAGATAACGCGCTGGTCGTGTTGAGCTCGACTGCCGAGGACGGGGAGATCAAAGTTCGAATCTCGTTCGGGTGAACTGGGGGTGGTTTTTCCTAAACGGTTGTCCACTCTCCCTCCACGCAAGTGTGGGTTCACTTCCTCTATATTCAACCTTCCCAATTCCTAATACATTAGCGTAATTAGTACTTAATCGTATAACCCGAACGAGTAGTAAGACACGGTGCTAAATAAAAAAAATCGACAATTATTAATAAATAAAGATATTTCAAATAATTTATTTTTAAATAACGTGCTTTAAACAAAATCTTTGAATAATACCACACACAAAACGTGTTAGTTTGGCTTAGTGGTAAAATTTCGAGTTAGAATGATAAATAACTAGCTATACTATAGAATAGAGTTAAAGTTATCTTGTTCGTAACGTGAATAATTCCATCTATTTGGTTTAATTGATTAATAGCTAAAACCCTATTTGTTTCGTGATTGTTATAATGTTTAGACTTATTTCCCTCTTAATAATCACTATTTGTTTGTGTATTTGTTATTTACTTTCAAAAATTTCAATACTTATCGCAAATTTTGAGTTATATCCTTCATTTGAGGACTATTCTCAAGTTTAGCAGTACACAGAAAAATTACTTATGAATTTATTCTCAAATTTTGAAGTATTTTTATGTCGAAATTTCTTGAGGACCCCCAACCCGATCCCAATAGGAGCACACACCCCTTCCTCTCCCACAGGAAAATCCTGGATCCACCCATGTGCTGTACAAACATTTCCCCTAAGAGGTCGAAAGAAAGAGAAAATACACTTTTTGAGAGTCTTTCTCTTATTCCTTACTCTATGGCATTACAGAATTATTGCGTTAAAACTTTTAAGTAGTACTTCTTTACAACTAAAGCTCACAAAATTGTATTAATACATTTGCCAATATCTCAGAAACTATTGGTTTTATAAAAATATATTTCATATAATTTATTTTTATTTTTAATAGTAATACAATTTGGCAATGCTAAGTTATTTAGTACTTCAAATAGTGATGGAGTAATGGAAATTTACACCTCTGTAAAGTACCATAAAAGTCATTTTTAGCCGATTTTGAGAAAATCAACTTTTCTCTTCTTTTTTACTAAACTAATCTTAATTTTGGGGTTAAAAAGACACACAGACAGAAGTCATTGCAAATGCCACTTTTTAGGGTTTAGGGGTCATGAGACTTCGACATCCACCAACATTTTGGGTTAGATATTTTTGTGGTTGAAAAGATAAAAAATACATATATTTGGGTATATCTTGAAGTTATTGGTTTTATCAAAATATGTTTCGAATAAAATATTTTCACTATAAATATATACACATATTTTCAATGATAAGTAGTTTCACAACTCAAATAGTTTCGGAGATATGATACAAAATTGGAATTTACGCATTTGACCGGAGCCCTTATAGTCATTTTGCCGATATATTGAGAGTAGCCATTTAGTTTATAATATTCATAAATGTATTGAAATGAATTTTTATCAAAATCGTTAAGGCCAGTTTTGAGAAAATCAACCTTTTCTCTTTTTGCCTTTCAGTAAACTACCATTAATTTTAGGGTTATTTATCCAATTCCAAAAATACCTCGGGGCAACCCTATGAAAACCTTAGATACCAAGTTTCAGCCCAATCGGTAAAATAGTTTAGGCTCTAGTCGGCGGTAAAGACAGACAGACGGAAATTCAAAAACAACTTTTTCGGATTCGGGGAGTCATGAAACGTCATGATTCATCAACATTTCGAGTTCGATTTTTTTACAATCACAATACTTTCTCTACCTATAAGATAGCGAGAGGTAAAAAAAACCCTTAGGTTTACCCAAACACTTAAGTAATGTTTCTTGGTCTTGAATTTAGCGTATTAATATTATACTTTTTCCTTTGATACTCTGGAATTACAGTTACCTTTAAAGAGCGTGCATCACATGCCAATCAACTTTATGATACAGTCGGCTAGAAATGGTAAATTTACACGAAAACTATTAGCCGTGGATGATTTTTTATTAGACATTAATGGAGACAAAGTGTTAGTAGAAGCTCCTAATACTGAATATCGTTGAAATCTGAAATTATATTTGGATAAAAACTGCATTTAAAAGGTTTGTTTTGGCCAATTTAGAATAGCTTCACAGTCAAGCATTGTGCACATATCTGTTTTAACAGGCACATACAGTAGTTATTAGCGAGAAAATTTGTCTCTTTGTTCCCCATTGTCACCGTGGAAAATTTCGAGTTATCATTCAAATAAGAATACACTACACACATTTCTGGCATACGTTGTGGTATTTTCTTTTCCCTTTACTCCCATACCTCGCACACGATTGCACACTAACGCAGATGCGAGCCGGGAGCTGAGTTGGGCGTGCTATGATGGACGTTCTTAATGGGAAAGGTCATCTGCTTATCTAAATACATAGCTACCATTGTGATAATTGTAAGATCAAATTAAATACATAATATATAGAACGTAACATGTGGGGTTCATATCATCCCCAAACACACTTTTTACCTATTAATCTGAATACAAGAAAACAAAAAATCAAAACCATAATTTTCTTTTGTATTTTAGATTGCAGTATCTAATGTAATTTCTCTTTGCTTTTGAAGAAGATATTTTCCCCGGGTAATCAATTTGTGAAAAACCATCAATGGTAATTATTGTAAGAGTAGCCTATATTATATTAAATAGAATTACATTTTTTTACGTGGCTTAGGACATCCGTTTCCCAAGATATGTATGTATTTAAAAAAAAACTAACCCCGATGTGCTAAGGATCCCCTAAATACATGTACCGAGTTTCGGCGTTCTAAATGCCTTGGGTTTGGAGCTATAACACCTACACACTTACACAATACACGACCTCTCTTATTTGTATTATTAAAATGAACGCTTTCCAGAGATTAAAATTAAGATGAGTTATTACCGTGTCCGGGCGTTGTATTTCAACTGAAAAAAATATGATATTCAACTACACTAAGCAAATATAATAGCTTGGCTCTTTAATCCATCATCATTATTATTACATTTAACCAAGTCTATTAAAGGATTAATAAAAGAGGTAGAGATGAGAAGGTATGTTTATAGGAGATATTTTGTGCGTATACTTTGAGATCTAAGGCTTAAGGTTCGATTCCTGATGAGAGGTGAAAGATTATTGTTATCAAATTCGGTGTGTTCTCTTTCTTTAAGAGTCCCACTGATAACCTCTTAGGTAAGTAATACAGCTAGAACCAGACATCACGCATTAATGCAGTTTCCTTTATTGATACTCTAAAAAAATTAGTGAAATTGACACGTTTTGTTGAACAAATGGCCTAAAACGTTACTCTCCCAATATACTAGACTGCTGATGAGGAAATCGTGATGAAAAAACAACAACATAGAGATAATGGTACCAATGAAACCATTTACTGTTTTAAAATAATATTCAACATTGGAAAATATTTTTTTAAATGAAAAAACTATTTTATTGATCCTAATGTTGCTGTCATCAGCTGAATAATTAATAAAACAGCACTTGAAGTTGATTTATAGTGTAATCTTGTATCTAACAGCTCGGTTAGTCAGCCGTGAAATTGGCCAAAAGTAGTAAGTTCAAGTTATAGAATTTGAATGTCGTGTTTTACCTAGAATTAATTATTTAATAATGAGCCATTAATAAAAAAAAGCCTACACTCCTTTTAAAAGTTTAAGTAAATACATATAATTGGCCTTTAAATTGATTGAAATAAAGACGTGGCTTAAAATTAAATAAATATATATTCAGTGAAACTCGTTTTTCTACTCGTTCGTTCTGCAATAACCAATATATGGATACAGGATGAGGAGAGTAAATATTCGGCACTTACATTAAACTCCCTTCCACCCTCTAGGCTACTCCACAAAAACATCCGACTGGCATTTGTTTCCCGAGTTAAGCTTGATTCAAACGTTCTCCGAAAAGAGAGTGCAGAATATGTAGAGTAACATAGATAATTCTGTAGCGTGTCAATCAAATTGATTGAACACCTACAAGTAAAAAGTTCACTATTTATGTAATTGGGTGCCACGTTGGAATTATATCAAGATATTGAAGATAAAATACCTCAAAGTTTATACTCTCTCGTATACTGAACTACGTATTGCCCTACGTTCAAACACGTGGTTAGTCAAAAAATAATTGTCTTTTGATAATTGCTGTTCTAAATATCAAAGAAGAGGACTAATATTATTATAGTTATGAATAAGATATGTGAATGCATACCCTTTGTTATAAGATGGGGTCAGATGAAGAAACTTACAGCCGGCCATGCGGCCCTCAAAAAGGTGGAAAATATACATCTATATTATTTCTTTGCATAAAAATAACAGTGGAAATCAAATAACTAAATTAATACTGATACATTTTGATATAGGATATGTGTGTATAAACTCACCACGGCCAGATGTCTGCAGATATCATTAACTCACTTCTAAATCACAGGATTATCTATAATGGCGGCTCCACGTGGCACAAGACTCGCCTGTTCAGTAGGGGAGATAGCCTGAAAATGGAGACCGGCGCTTCGACCTCTTGCGCAACTGCGCCTCTGGTGGCCGACAGAAGAAGCTCGTCAGTTTCTATCTCTTCTCTTTCCCTTTCCTCGTTTATCCTTCCTTATTTTTACCTACGCTTCTCAATTCGTTCCCCTTTTCTTTTCTCCTCCCTGTTCATGTCTGGTTGTGAGTATATATGGGACGCGCCGCGGGTTCAACACTAGAGAGCGGTTCTACACAGCCAAGGATCAACAACGAACCGCTGCCGGTGAATAACCAAGACGGGTCATGGAGTCTGGGTCGTCAGAATCGCCTCCATAGCGGCATTGAAGGAGGATGAATCGTCCTATTCAACGCGCTGGTTACGAGAACGCCGCAGCTAGGGTATTGGTATCCAGCGGTCGTCATTTAGTCCCTAGAATTTAGTTACTAAGTTAGAAGAAACTTTATTTTGGTTTAACGTGATGCAAATAGTTATTCAGAAGTCCTTTTTTTAAATGCAAGAGAAAATGTTTTTGGAATCTAGTATTATGTTCAGGACTAGTTAACTTCAATATGGAAGAAGTACCTTGGTTATATTATGCTTTTTTAGTCTGATGGACAAGTCAGATTTTAATGACTCATTAAGTCAATTGCTGAGTGCATTATTGTGTTTTTGGACACTGTCCTAACGTTAAAGCCTCCGGCTTAGAAAAATGTGAATTTTTAGTGTTACTGATTTACACTAACTCACAAGTTCCGATAAATCTTGAAGGGAAAAGTATTCATGACACCCTAAACGTCATGTACATCAGTTCTTTGTTATTGATGGCTATCGCCAGGAAGTCTATTTCTTTCTTTTGCCTTACGCAGTTCAGTTGTTAATGATAGAGATTTGATTATGCGGTCATTGTCCATGGAAAGTATTAGGTTGGGTGAGCAACCCGTGGAAATTGGCCTAGTGTCATAGTGGGGTCCGCGCAAATAATACTATTTTGTTTTGGCCTGTAAATAGGTTCCTAATTTTGTATTAGTTCTAAAGGATGTTAATGTACTATTGAATTCTCTGGTAGTACCGTAAGGGAGCATGTCCGGCCATAGTACCTTAATGACGCCTGGCCCTTAGCCATCAATCAGCAGGATTCACCAGCCAATTATCCAACAAATTTAGTGGATCCCTGTTAATATTCAACCCTGCCAAGTGAGACTGTATAAATGTTATCTTCTAAATTTGCTCTATATTTTGCTTTAACTAATTCTCAAATTACTCTCCTTTTAGAAATTCTACAGCCTCTTGTCTGGCCACTGTACTGCCCAGGTAGCCACAAGTAATCAAGTAATCCCTCAAGTTTATTTGCCTTGGGAAGAAATTTAATACTCTATAATTTTCTATCTTATTGTAAAACTTGTACTTTTCTTATTCATTTATTGTTTACTAAATAAAACTATATTGTCAAATTGATATGTTCAGTTTTCTAATTTAGTACAAATGTACTGTGTTGTCACAGTGCAATTCCAACGATTGACTCATGATACTTTGAGATTATTACTAGAAACAATTGATTACCACCCACTTCGGTGGCCTAAGGTGCTACTCTTGCAGTAGACTAGACTTCCGATGACGGGGAGATTGAGGATCGAATCTCAGTCGGGTGTGCTGAGTTAGTTTTTCCAAAATGGTTTTCCATGTAATTGCGAGTACACTTCCTCTAAATATAACCTTTATCATCCCTAAAGCCATTAGCGTAGTTAGTACAAAGGCGTATAACCTGAACAGGTCTAAGAAATGTACTATCAACATGTGTTGTTTTGTGTTGATAGACAAATTCTCGTAATCTTATCTCAGTTAGTAGCGTGTCTGCCTGCTGTATTAAGGGTCCAGGATTTGATTACCGGCATGGCCGAATAAACTTGTTAAATACGGGTTTGCCCTTTCAGAGTGATGAATTAATGACTGGACGTTGTGTTTGTTCTATATTTAAGTTGTATTATCATTCGTGATATTATAATCAGTCCGTTAAGAAAGTAAGCCTTAAAACATCTAATAATAATAGTAAAAACAATCCTATATTCTATATTACCGTCACTATGAGTGATTTTTAATTGGTGTTGCGCCGCCGCCACGAAAATTTTAACACAAATTGAGATAACTTGTTCCATTTGACGGGCACAATAGTCGGTGTAGTTGTCTAGATGTTCACTTATATAGTACACCTCAAGTGCGGTGTTTTACTAAATATAGAGGGGAGGGGAAACAATTAGATGATCTATGCTGAGGAAAGTGATGGACAACGTTTTGAATGTGAAACTGGCCCAATACATTCGAGTTTAGGTAGGTGTAGTCCTGTATTTAGTATACCACCGCATTTAAGCCTAGTTAGCAAACCCTGGTGACCATTGGGATCAGTCTCCTTAAGGGACAAATATCTAAGGCACCAGCCGGGAAGAGAACCCAGGACTCCTAGGCATGTGACCAAGTGCACTGGCCACTACACCATAGAGCAATAGAGAAATGGGTGTCTTTCTTGCAAACCAAGCCGTCTGACTATGAAGCTGTCTGATAGTTAGTTGTTAGTCTCGCAAGCAACTGGGGCGGACAGTAGTGAAATAGGCCTAATCTCAACTAACACCGAGCGGGTCAAGCAGATCCCGCAGAAAGATTGTGATTGGCTTAGAACTAGCCCCGTGAACCCGTTTGTGTTTGCTTTTGTTTTCCGACTAAGGGCCAGTTTTATAGTCAAATTTAGTACGCCCCAAGTGCGGCGCTACACTAAGTACAAGACGACACCTACCTAAACTCAAATGGAATGGGCCGTTCTCGCATAGGAAACTGGCCCATTTCATTCTAGTTTAGGTAGGTGTCGTCATGAACTTAGTGTAGCGCCGCACTTGGGGCGTACTAAATTTGACTATGAAACTGGCCCTAAGGGTTAGAGCCAGACTGGAGTGCTTGAGCCGAGCGACCCAAGTGACGCGTTTAGGTACCATTGGTTCTATTTTTCAAGGGCGCACACTCGAGCTGGAACAGTCTATTTTACAGGCAATGGGCAATGTTATTCTATGTTTGTCCATTGAGTTCTAGGAAAACTTCTCAAATTAACGTGATATTTGACTTTTTTTTATTTATTATCGATAGATTTAGCACACTTTCTACTAACGGCCTAATTTAATTGGTAAGACCATAAACTATACATATAGATATATAATTACTATATTAAAATATTTAACTATTATAATCAACGTATGCCTTTGCAAATAAGAATCACCATTATCGCGGAGAGAGGATGGGAAAACCACAATAATAAATCAATTGTCAAAAACCACCCTCTGTTCACTGAGCAGAATATTCGAACCTTTGCCTCCTCATCAACAACTATCGAGAGCTATTTGCTAATCACGCGCTCGCTCGCACGCTCGTCAATCTGGTCGAACCCTAACGTGTGAATGTGAACACACAGTTAGGTCCAGTTTCATAGTCAAATTTAGTACGCCTCAAGTGCGGCGCTACCCTAAGTTCATGTCAACACCTACCTCAACTCGAATGGAATGGGCCGTTCTCGCATAGGAAATTGGCCCATTCCATTCTGGTTTAGGTAGGTGTCGTCTTGTACTTAGTGTAGCGCCGCACTTGGGGCGTACTAAATTTGATTATGAAACTGGGCCTTAGTGTCAATCACGGCGACGCTGCCGGTCTCGAATGTTACGACTGGCTGCTTCTAAAATGTCACACTATAGCAGAAAACGAGTGAAAAAAGGGCGGGATAGGGGACAGTGAGATCATCTGACACCATCTCAAGAGAAGTCCCCTAACCTGGACAAAATATATCAAACCTGTCGAACCGGGGACCTCCAAGGAAGGTCACACCTCCCTCGTCTGTCTTCACAACGTTCGGCCATCCATCTCGATTTCAAGTTGAACATTAAAGAGGAGAGCACAAGATGCAACAGTCTTGGATACGTTCTCCTGCATCTTGTTCCACCAGATGAACTTTCTTTTATATTTAATGAGGTTAAAAGTGGAAATATGGGATATCTTAAAAATTAATAAAGTATATAAGCCTACATTGTGTATTAGATTTTAGAAAAGGGTTAATATGTAACCTTCTCTTTTTTTTTATTAAATTATTAAGATATTACAAAGGTAGAATATGTTCGTGTAACACTCAATTTTAATTTTTAAATGCTTTATTTTAATTGAAAACTTTTTTTTTCCTTCTTATGTTATTTGACTTAGGAATGTGGAGAAATAATAATAATAATACTAGTTATTAGTATAAAATGTAGATCTATCAACTATTGAAACTATTTCAAGCTAGTAGGACATATCCAGTGAAACTTCTTCAAGAGAGCAACTATTATAACTATTTTAAGGTCTAACACCTTAACTTAGTCGGTAGCGTATCTGTCTACTAAGTTAAGGGTCCCAAGCTCAATTCCTGGAATGGCCACCAAAAAAGTATCTTTGATGAAATGAGGGTTTACCCTTACACAGTGGTGAATTAACTGCCGGGGGCTGAATGTTGTATCTGTTCTAGATTTAAGTCGTGTGTTGATATAATCAGTCGGTTCAAAAGGTGTACGTTAAATACCTCAATTAAATGAAAACATTAAATTATTTAAATTTAGTAGTGTCTACATAGTGAACTACGTCACCTACTCAGGAAAACTACTTCCAGACAGTATCTATTGAAACAGTAGGTGACATGGCGGTCTAGGGGTAAGGTGTCGGACTTCTGTGCTGGCGGCCGGGGTTCAATCCTCGGTCCTGGCACAGATTTATCTGATTACCAAACCCTTCTTTCACCTCTGACAANAGATTTATCTGATTACCAAACCCTTCCTTCACCTCTGACAAGACATCTTGTGAATGTGGGGAATGCCAGGCCTCCACCGTGGTTCGGATTCCACGTTAAACTGTAGGTCCTCAATTTCATCTCACAATCACCCTACCATTGCACATTAGCGTAAGTGCGTACAGCCCGAACGGGTAGTAAGACGTGGTGCTAATAATAGTAATAATAATAATAAACTATATGAACAATTTCACGATCGTAACCACTATATTTATTTCCTGAGAGTATTATTTAGCGGAAAAGGTTAGCAATAATAATTAGCGAATTGAATTAATCTTTCATTTATTTATTTGGTTCTTTTGGTAATGCTCTATACATAGCAACGTAGCAGCACTGGGCTGCATAAAAAATTTAGAACATTTGCTTTATTACTATCTATTTTATTTGTGAACCACGTATACCCATATATTCGTACTAATGGGGTCTTGTATCTGATTTGTCTTGCGGGAAAGGGGAAAACCATTAAGGGAAAAAAAACCTCATTACAATCAGATCCCTATCTACCTGACCCTGGAAAACCAGACCAGATGAAACTCTCGTCTTTACTCACTAGCCCTGTGATGCAGGTTTCTATAATAAAATTGCTTTATTTTGGTGTTATAGCAATGACAAAGTTTTTCATTTTAAAAAGATTAAAAAAGTATAGACTTTGGCTTACCAAAATAATACTGAATACTTGCAAAAAAATTAAGGTTGATTACATACAAAATTACTGTAATTACAGATGCATTATTTGATTACTGCCTCTTGAAAAATATACATACTTTTCATCCTAGACTAACTAGTATAAATATGCTTACACCTCGGCCGAGAGGTAGTACTTAAATCACTGGGAGGGTAATTGAGGTGTCTTATTTATGATTTTAATCAATCGCCCACTGTGGGCGGCTAGGTTGAATCCCTATAAAACCAAACTATTAATTATTTGCTCTGTACGTAATGAGTTGAGGTACTATACAAGTGATCATGAGTTCAAATCAGAAGTTGTATTCCCCCGTATCCCGCAACACCGCGTGTCAAAACCGATTCTTCTATTGCTCCCTCTTCAGATGCGACTAACCTAATATTACATCGCTTTATTTCACGTCGACTTCTCCTATAGATGGATACGGCATTTCGAAATTAAAAGTATAATAGGTTTATTCACCAAAAACATCGATGTATTTATATCACTATCCGATGAATCGCTCGATTTATTGATAGATTTTATAATTTGAACTAGGATTTAGAGCTTATGATTTAAAATGAATTGATTTTTTTCTAAACAACGCATTAAATTTTTTTCTTTTTTTAATCAAATATGTTTGTTCTTTTCAAGAGATATATAAAATATAGTAAAAAAGTGAAAAGTTGCAAATAATGTCACTGCATAAAACCACCGTTCCAGTTCACACGGATAGATGCAATTCATTAAATCGGACACCATCTAAATATATATTTAATTTGATTGCTTTATACTATGGTAGCGTTCAATATACACCTTGTGATATATCGATATATTGAGGAAAATGGCCATCCAGTATATACTGCACACTTCAATGCATAGTAAACTTATGTATTTTAGGTTATGTTAATAATTTTAGTAATTTAAAGTTAATAAACAACTGAATTTATAATATATTGACTAAAAACTTTTTATTCTACAATGATGCAACATATCAAGTAGTAAAATACATATAGTGATTAACACATTGGTGTAAAATACAACAAAGTGAGTAATCAACAAGTCATTCAATGGACAAAATTAAAATTATAAGTACAGCAGGTAGAAAGGCAATGAAATGATAAAATATTAAATCAACTAATAGATTAAGAGAATAATGAATAGGTGAGAATACCAATTGATTAGTAAAGTATAAGGTTATGAAAAAAATTATATAGATAAAATTATCAGTATAATTGATCTAATGAAATTTAGTCAATAACAATATAATAAAATTAGACTGAAAAACATATATTCGATGAATGTGTGGAGAAATTGTCTGCACATTACTAGCAAATTAAAATTATTTGACTATAGAGTGTAATTTAGCAGGTCAAACACTCCCTAGATATTCATTCTAAACAAAATCCTTAGAACAATTTAGAAAAATTTCTAATTAAACAAATCATTCGTCAGTAAACTACCCTTAATTTGAGGACTAGGGTTAACATTAAAGAAAAAACTCTTGAGCTTTAACATTATAAAATATAAATATCAAGTTTGAATAAAATACATGGTACACTTTAGAGTTTGCGTTCACAAAAAACGTAAAGCTTCATAAAAATCAAGAAATATGAGTTTTTCACGATTACAATACTTTCGCTTTATATGATAAAGTTAAAATGTTGAAAATAATTCAACACTTGAACACCGTCATGGCCGAGGAACCAGGAAATTAGATACAAGATTACACTTGAACCAGAAAACCGATAGAAGGGAGGTTTTATGTAATATTCACATGAGAAAAGAAAAATTGGAATCGATTTAATAGTTTTTTATTTTAAAATAATAATTTTTCAATTTTGTTATATTTTAAATTAATAAGTGTTAAACGATTATACTTATCTAATTTCAACGGTTTTCTAAAATTATTTTTACCTTTTAAGCTATAGGGGCTATCCGTGGGGTGATACAGGCTCTTGAGAAAGGTTCTAGGAGCTAGTATAATAATTTGTGTTGAGAATATATTATATATAAAAATTATAATATAGTTTTAAACAAATGTATAATTTTAAAGCATATTAAGGAAATTTGGTTTGGCTCTTTTTTTTCTGTTCAATCCCCACTTGCTTAGCAAATCCGTGGTTTCGATAACTCCCATTTAAAGTCAAAGTTTTCCTTATACACACTTCACTGGTTTATTTAATTTCATCGTGGTTCTAAAATTGTGTTTTATTTGAATTCTACAAGATTGGATGAGAATAGTGATCCATATCGTCACAGCGTTGAATACATAATGCTGATTGTTCACCAAAACCTTCTACTAAAATTAAATGTCAGACCCTCAAGGCATTCGGATGATTGTGATATGGTGATACATATATATTTGTATAGACTCTAGAGGATTTAAAAATTAAAATAGTTTGAAAATACTGCATTCAAATTAGTAATTATTTCAAAGCAATTGTTAGAGACTCGTGAGTTGGAATCGTTCTACCGTTTCAAAAGGTTTGTAAGACCATTAGAAGCATTTTTCTAAAACGCAAATAAAGAGTGGTTATTGAAAGATGATTCTTATTATAGTAATAATATGTTATACTAATTTTAATTTGTGTAGCTACAAGGTTCTTTAACAATGGTAAATAATCTTAATATCTATTTTTTATATATTGTGATAAGGGAGGGCTTTTTAATTTTGTAATGCATCATTTGAGTGTCTTTTTGAGGTTTTTAATCATAATTTTTAAACTTGGAAGTCCAATATTTGAGTTAGTATTTTAAGAATTTTCTAGCAATGGCTTATAATACTAATATATAATATTTGCCTTGTTTTTGTATTTATATTCATAAAATGGTTAAATATATTATTTGCTTCCAACCTACACCAATCCCTTTAAAATAGTTTATTAAATTAAACTATATTGTTGATGTTATTTTTGTGATAAGGTTCCAAGAAATGTTTCGGAGGGTTAAACACATCATTTGGGTTCTTATTATCATAAGAATATTCATAGCATTGATTTACAAGATAGAAAATAAACCAGCTGGCCCGTTCAAGAATCATGCATCCAGTTTTCAATGAAAGCTCTAAATTGTACCTTTGGACTATATAAATAATCTCTTAGATATAGGCTACCACATATCATAATTTTGATACATAAAGCTAAAAATAAAATTAGATTAATTTAGTAGAACTGTGGCAGCTATTTTCTTAAACTACGACTTTGCTATTGAAAATTCGTTAACTTTTATATGATAATCCTCTTAAGTAAATTATATTTTTTAAAGAAAGAAAATAACAATTTCCTTGTAATGATTCGAAAAATATATGCCGAAATAAATTGTAATTATTTTAAATTGTGGCTTCCCCTCTGAATATTTTTGAAATTCGGAATTGGTGGGCACATTCTCTGTTTACGATTATAAAATTCGAATAAAACACCAAAACAAATTTATGACGAAATCTGTTTTGTAGAACTCCGGGAATCATTGTCTAAAGGAATCGCCTAACGTTTTGGATACATATATTAATTATTTATAAAATTAAAATGCAAATAGTTATTATTGATAAATTATTCTTGACATTATTAATGGACCATTTTGGAGAGTATAAATGATTGTATTTTCAACAAAGTAATTTAATAAATCAGGCAATATATAAAAATCTTAAATTATAAAATATCATACTTTAATCTTACGACAGCATGAAGTTTTTTAAAATAGCTGGGCTTTATTTTTGTTGACGGCACTAATTCTTGAATCTTAAATGTATATATGAGTTTATCCTGGATGGGTGGTACGACGCGAAGTGTACAAAAAAATAGCTGACACTAATTGAAGCTTCTCTAAAAACTTAATCCCTCCCATTTATGACCACGTGTTTATACCGGAGATAATTATATATAACTGATCGAGAACTAATTACTATTTCCAGTATATACCTTCCTCTACTTCTTGTAAGGCTATATTTTATTTTTACTAATTTGTTAAATATGTACTAGGATTTTTAACAATTTAATCTATGAGGTAAGGTTGATTAAGTATAGCCTCAATGCTCAATGTACTAAAGCCCGTCCTGTTTGTCCATATATTATTTGCACTAAGGGAATATGGATAAGGAGAGTAGAATTGAAAGAAAGTGTGTTTGTGTCGAGAGAGCGAAATATACTATTTAAGAATAAACACCTCACCAGCCGGGATTTGAGCCCCAATCTCTGTGTCATTAGACGTATAAGTTATATGTCCACGTACCCACCGGTGAAGGTATGTACAGGATATTTCGTAGAGGTGATGGTAAAACTACACATATAGGTCATGAATTAAAAGCTCCCTCCCCCCATTCGGTATTTCGGTTGAGATTTGAGATAACATGTCATCGTAGATATAATCTATTTCCACCTCAGACTATGTGACTATCAGTGTGGGTCTCAATTTGAAAATTAAAACTATACTCAGTGATTTAGGGTTTTAAATCAAATGACTGTGGCTAAAATAAAATTGTTATCTAATTTAATGTAGAATGTAATGTAATGTAAATATTTTTTTGTATGTCCTCCTTGTCATACTAATATTATAAAGAGGAAAGATTTGATTTTTTGTTTGTTTGAAATGAATAGGCTCCGAAACTACTGGACCG